>JAADVC010000512.1:0-19520 GCA_023334575.1 Pythium volutum
AATCCCCGCGCGATTACCATCGCGCTGGACGCCCACACTTGACACCAGTGCCCACGTCGCAACGCGCCGCGCGCAGTACTCGTCGGATCCGTGAAACGCGCGCGCGTCGGTTCAGTTCCAGTGGCAAGAGACCTCAAGTTCTCAAAAGGGTTTACTTCCTCCCCCTTCCCCTCCCCCACAAGAACGAACGCGGTGGTCGTCTCGTCGTTGCCCAAGCTCCAACGCAGCGCCGCGTCGTATTTCGCGCGGGTTAAAAGGCGCTATCAAACTCTAGCACAGCGGTACGCGAAGCGCCGCGGGAGAAGAGCCACTTTACTGCGACCAGGTCGACGACTGAGGTCAGACAAGCCCGGAAGAGACGCCAGGTCGCAAGGAGTTTTCGCGCGAGCACTGCGTCACTCACGATTGAAGAAGGAGGAAAAGCATTGCCAGTTGGGTGCGTGCGCCGTTGTGAACGAAGCACGAGAATGAAAAGTGGCGAAGTCGCGGTGGAAAACTCAGTGAACGCGTTTCGTGACCTTAAGCGGACCAAGTTCAAGAACTACACGACAATGGCGCCGTACGGATCGCCCGCGTATCATCACAAGCAGACGCATCTGCAGCCGCTGGCGCAGTTCCAGCCCCATGTGTATGTTCCCGTACAGATGCCGTACCAGCCCCAGCAATTTGCCGTGCTGCAAGCGTATCCGGTTGCCCAACCTCTGTCGCCGTATCATCGATATGCAGCAGCGATGAATCACTATGCTCGCGGCCGCGCGGTCACGAACAATCAGCTCCTCCACATGTATCCGCAGCCACCTCCACTACCGCCCCAGCAACACAGTGGCATGAAGCACAGCACGAAGCCGATTCAGCCGCCGATCTCGTTGCCTTCGCAACTACACGCGTCTCCTGATATGAGTCGTCCTCGAGCATGTACAAAGCGTTTGCTCTGCTGGCGTTTTGCGCGCGGTATGTGCTCTTTTGGCTCGACGTGCAAGTTTTCGCATGAAGTCACTGATGGTGGCAGCGACATTCCACAAAGGTGAGCTCTCGTATGTTTTCACCCATTGCTGGATACAATTGATGCTTAGCATGGCTTGTTACTTTCAGTGCACCAGGACCAGCCGAGCGAGTCCACCCCGAAGTGTCACCAGTGGCCTATGATCAGTTGCACGACAATCAAAACGACGTCCCCAGTTCGCTGTAAGTTCCATAATTATGGTTTCCGTGGCTCCAATAGGCGATGGGTCTGAGCGATGGGTCTGAACTGGGGAATGGTATCTTGCTTCCGTAGACACGATTCCAATTTCCCGTCTTTGTCCCCCAAGACTGGCGTGACCGACAAGAGGAGTCATCTCAGCGGCGACCCGGTAGATGACAATCAGCTTCACTCACCACCTTCGAAGAAGATGGTATTTCGCGACGCTGTCCTACAGCAAACTCGCAAGAGTGCCGAAGTAAATCCACTCAACTGGCCCTCACCTGTGAAGATCTCGAGTAGCAGTGACGAAGAACCATCTGCCAAAACTGATGATCGCTTGGCTGATTCAAGCAATCAGACTTCTAATCACAACGAGAAAGATCGAAACCAACCACACCAAGGCCAGATGAATCTCCAAGCAACTCAAGCAGAACGAGTCAAGAATCCGTTGCGACGAACGCGCGATCCATCTCGAAGCCCAGACAGAAAATCAGGTCGCCGAGGCTACCAGCTCCATCGAGCACCACAACTGCCCGAGACTTTCTTCCAGCAGCAGCCTTTACAGGTGGTACTGCCACAGTCTGGTCAACCTGGATACGCTGTTCAGCCGGTATACCTGGCCAACCAAGGTGGTGGATCCGACACTCGGTCTACCCTCAGGTGGGTTGCTTTTGATTCCTATGTATTGCGGTGGTACTAACTCGCATCTATAGTTCTGCATTGAGCCGAGAGGCGATAGGATTCGTGAGCCGCATCGACACGAAACTTCGAGCGTTGGTGCCCCTCCAGCAACGTGCGATTGGGAAATTGCAAGAAGTGGCGACGAGCATCTGGTGTGATTCAACCATCGGCATCTACGGATCCAACTTCACGCGACTCGCTCTACCACACAGCGACATCGATTGCGTACTGTCTTCGCCCTCGGTGATGGGAAAGCAACCTGCGGAACTCTTGAAGAAACTCGCAGAAGAAGTGCGGCGACTTCCGTGGGCGCGGCGTGTCGAACTGCTGGGCAATGCCAAAATCCCCGTGCTGAAAATCGTCTTTCGTCAGTCATCGACGTCCACAAATGAAGTAATGCTGGACTTGACGTGCGCCCAGTCGCCCGGTCACAGTGGATTGCGCGCGAGAGAGCTTATTTATTCGCGCCAAGTCGAGATGCCCGCCCTTCGACCTCTCGTCCTGATTTTGAAAAGTCACATTCAGCGTCGAGGTACGGTTGACTGGACCAGATCGCTCTTGCTCATTGGAACTCACAGTTATGATGCTCTATCGTCGTAGGTCTGAACAGTGCTTACACCGGTGGTCTCTCATCGTACGGACTCGTGCTTCTCGCCATCCGATTTCTTCAGGTAAGTCTGACTTCGATCACTCTACACATAGCTTATAATTGACCATCTTGGAAAAAAGGCATGTGGGGATGAGCACCATTTAGGAGAAACAGAAGCCAGTCGCGACAACAACACATCCGAAAGCAGCACGTCCACAGCCAGCCATGCTCAGCTTCAATCAGAGGAGAACTCCAATGTTCTCCCAGTGTACGAGTTCACAAGAAATGGCAAGCTGGCCTGGCGCACTGGACTCGGCAACCTTTTGCTGCTGTTCCTCGAGACCTACATCACCTTCGATTACCGTCGGTTTGGTATCACAGTCGAAGGCAATGGGTGCGTTGCCGCATCTGTTCGCAACATTTGGGCCCAACAAACTGACGCACCTGTCTCTGTTAGACAATACTTTCCATTGCCATCGGACAAGGTTTCGCTCGAGCCAGGTGCAGTGGTATCGCCCTACATTGTCGACCCCATTGAACCGACTCGGAGCATCGGCAACTGCTTTCGGATGCACGACGTGAGTATCTCTCCTGAACCAGATTCTTCATGCTGCTGAATCGTGCTGACCGTCGGTCTTTGTCTTCGTAGATCATCCAAGCTTGGTATGAGCTGTACCAGCAGATCACGAACGGTGTCTCTATCGACGATGCGATCAATGCGAGATGCCGTGCCAGCACTCCGATTTAATCGTCGCCATCGTGGCAGTCGATTTGTCAATATGCACTCGAGATCCGAGTTAAAAGTCCAAGAAGAGAAGAAAAAGAGATACCACGGCGACGACGGCAGAAACGGTCCAGACGAATTGCATCCGTTCTACTACCGCGCAACAGCATGTAGAATGGATCGGCTTGTACTTTCGGTGCCAGACCGTTCGTTTCAAGCATGAACTTCTAGTTGCCAAATCGACGTAGAAAGAGTGTAGGCAGCAAGGCGCCACCTTTGATAAAGGTGGTGCTCGACCCCCGCGAATTTGTCGCAACTTTGAATTCTTTGAATCCGGTTCAAGTCGAACGCAGCACATTCCGAATGAATAAAAGCAAACAGACACCTTCTGAACACAGTCTCTTATTACTGAAAGTTTCACGGGACGAGCCACCAGATCATCCCACCTAACGCGTCTAGCCCTATTATTTTAGAACTCGAGCTCGCGCACACGCATGAATTCGGCAATCTGCTCGTCTGTGACGGCCGCGCGACGCGCCTGCATGTCGAGCGCAAACGCCGACATCACGTCAATGAGCTTCTGCTTGACCTCGCCCGACATCATGCGGCCACTGCCATACTCGCGCGCAATGTGAGCGAGCTCTTCGTCGTCTTCGAGCATGAACGACAAGTACTGGTACGGAATGTCCACTTCGAGGTTGGCACCGTACTTTTCGTGGTCGGCCTTGGTTTCTCCACCGCCACTGATAACAACAAAAACAAACAAAAATCAAACGTGAGAAGACCACCCACTCGAGAGAACAGCATGAGAGGGAGACAGCGTACCTGAACGCAAACTTCTTGATCTTGTTGGCGATTTCCTCGGGCGCGTCCGAGATGTAGATGGTCGTGCTGGCCTTGCTGGCGCTCATCTTGGTCGTGCTGCCCTGGAGCGCCGGGAAAAACTTGGAGTGGATGAGTGCTGGCTTGACGTAGCCGATGCGAGGCGCCACGTCGCGCGTCATGCGGAAATACGGATCCTGGTCGATCGCCTGCGGGATGAGGCACCGCAAGTCCGTCTTGCCGCGCAGCGGAATCGGAAACGTTTGCGGAAACGACGGCACGGCCTGCACGGCCGGGAACGCCGACTTGCCAATGTTGTCCGAGCCCGTAAAGCCAAAGATGCCGCGAACTTGGTTGTACGTGACGCACTTTTGGACCTTGAGAATCTGCGGGTACATGTGGCCAATGTACTTGGTGTCGGCAAAGATGAACGTCTTCTTGACGTCAAAGCCACAGGCGATAATGTCTTTGGCGTTTTCCATCATCATGACGCGGCTCTCTTCGAGCGTTTGGTCCTTAAACAGAAACTTTTCATCGTCCGTGAGCTGGATCACGAGCGGCACGTCAAAGACCTTTTGGAGCCACATAGTAAACGTGAATGGGATCAAGTGCCCCATGTGGAGACTGCCCGAGGACGGTCCGCGGCCCGTGTACAAGTAGAATTTTTCGCCTTTTTCGTACGCGTCCAAGATCAAATGGAGGTCGCGATGCGAGAAAAAGTAGCCACGACGCAAGTACCGGTGCGCGCGATGGCCCGTGATCTTTTCCATGCGGTCAATGAGCCCCTGGTCAATCTTGGAACAGCCAAACGTGTCAATGAGCTTGTCATAGTCGACGCCGTTTTCGGCCTCCACGTCCCACGGCGTCACGACCTGGCCGTCGCTGTTGCCCGAGCTCGCGATCTTGTGGTGGAACTCGGCCTGGCGCACGAGCAGCTCGGCGTCTGTCGGTAGCGGCGCGCTCTCGGTGGGTTTGGCGCTCTCCGAGGGCTTGGCCGGTTTGGTCGGCTTGGCAGCTGCGGGCTTGCCTACATCGGCCTTTTTGCCTTGCTTTTTCGCGGCGGCCTCGGCGAGCTTCTTCTCCTTCTTGAGCTGGCTCTTGGACTTGCCTTCTTCGCCATCGGCCGACGGCGCGGCGGCAGCGGCAGTCTCAGTCTTAGTGGCCTTGGGCGGCTTGGGGGCCACATAGTCCTTGCCCGTCTCGGTCTTGTACTGGGCCTTGAGCGCCAGCAGCTCGGCGACCAGCACCTTGATCTGCGCGGCGTGCTGTGGGTCCTTGGCCTCCTTTAGCACGCGGATCTCGTCGCCCTTGGCCACGATCGTCGCCTCCATCTTGTAGTATTACGGCTTGGTGGCTTCCACCTGGCACTTCCTTTGTGGTGGGTTCCTCTGGATGGCCACCACGGCCAGATGCTCATTCTGGATTGGTTAAAACACGAATCCGTACGTTATATGATTGGGTGAAATGGTTCCCGCAACAGGAAAAATCTTGTGTGCATCAGGATATGTTTTGGTTATTTACGGATGAAGGCAGCACTAGTTATGGATCCGGGTCCTCACCAGATTCTGGGGATGAGGCGATCCTGGAAAATGCTTCACCACTGGGTCCAGCGCTCGAGGATAAAGGGCGTAAAGTACGTGATGAGCACGCTCGCGCCGGCACGGAGCATGCTCATGTGGGACTCACGCACAACGTCCTCGAGCGAATTGGTCGAGTGGCCATAGTCCGAGATCATCTTGTACTCGCCCGAGACAATGTAGCACGCCACGGGCACGGTCTGGCGGCTCGCAAAGCGCGCGACAATGTCGCCGTAAAAAAGCGCCGGCTTGACAATCACAATGTCGGCGCCTTCTTCGATGTCGCGCGTGAGCGCCAGCTCGGCGTGGCTCGTGCTACCGACCGGTTGCTGGTACCGCTTGCGGTCTCCCTTGAACGTCGACTCGACGGCTTCACGGAACGGCTCGTACATGCACGAGGACTTCTTGGACGTGTAAGCCATGATCGACACGTGCGGGAAGCCATTGTCGTCAAAGGCCTTGCGGATCTGGCCAATGCGGTTGTCCATCATGTCCGAGGGACACACCATGTGCGCGCCGGCGCGCGCGTACGAAAGCGCAATGGTCACGAGCCGGTCGAGCGTGCCGGCATTGTCAATGATCTCTTCGCCGTCCACGGAGCGCAGCAATCCGCAGTGGCCGTGATCCGTGTACTCGCACATGCACACGTCGCACGAGACCAGCAGCTCGGGGAGCTGCTCGCGGATCACCTTGGTGCAGCGGATCACGGGCGTGTGGTCGGCGTCGGCCAGTGAGCCATGCGCATCCTTGTCTTCGACGACCCCAAACAGCATGACCGAGCGGAGCCCCTTGGCCTGCAACGCACGCAAATGCGCAATGAGCGTCGAGAAGCTGCCGTCGGCCTGCGCGCCCCACTGCTTCTCGGGCTCGAGCCCGCGGATCTCGCGGTCTTCGTGGCGCGGCGTCACAAAGAGC
Organism: Pythium volutum; assembly: GCA_023334575.1. NCBI lineage: Eukaryota > Oomycota > Peronosporomycetes > Pythiales > Pythiaceae > Pythium > Pythium volutum. The sequence goes on from JAADVC010000512.1 coordinate 6,492, forward strand.
GGGTAGACGAGCTGCGACGGGTGGAAATGCGGCTCGCTCCAGGCGCGCTGCGCTGGGTGGTGGAGGCTCGAGTGGAGGCCCGTGCGCGCCATGGTACAAGTACTGGGAGGGGGAGGCTGGAGGAAGGCTTGGGGACGATTTTGGGAAATGAGCTCTTGGAATGGAGGAGGGTTTTCAAGATGGAGGAGCGTTTCGAGGTTGAGGAGGACAGCGGAGGAGGAGGAGGAGGAGGAGGGAGGCCACGCGCCCAACAGCACGCGTCGACAAAGAGCAAAGAGACGGATCCACCAGCACGCACTGGAGAACGAAAGTCCCAATTTGATTTGTTTACGGTATTTGGTGGTTTCTCGTAAAACCGCTTTTATTGCAAGCGGTTCTAATCGAAACGTGGAATACAGTATTCCCTGAAATGATACTATATCGCATTATAGAAAAATCGAAGCATTGAGAGATATCATCCTGTGGGCCGCGCCCTGGCCAGCGCGAGCTTGTCTTCGAGGTACTGCGTCGTCTCGCTCCTCGCGCGTCTCGCCGCGACGCTCTCTGAGATGGCCGCCATCTTGGCGACGCCCGCACCAATCGACTCGCTCGCCGACGAGCCGCTGACGGTCATTTTGCCTTGGTGCGGCAGCGCGCGCGTCGCATTGCTCGCGAGCTGCCCCAGGCTCAGCGACGCCTTGTATTGGAGCTCTTCGTCCGACGACCGCGCGCGTGCGATCCGCAACAGCGCCTGGATGCCGCCGGCCTCGGCGATGCGCAAGTGGTTTTCGTAATTATCCGCGAGCTTGAGCAGCGCCAGTCCAGCATAGTGTCTCGGTTCGGCGTGGACCGAGAGCATGGCCACGAGCGGCCGCAGCGCGCCACGCTCGACCAGTGTGACTTGGTAGGCGCGGTTGCTGGCCAAATGGGCGAGCGCAAAGGTCGCGTACTCTTGACACTCCATGTCCTCCATCTCGGCCAGTGCGACCACGGCCTCTAGTCCGCCTTCGCGTGCAAAGTCGTCGTGGTAGTCGCTCTGCTGCTCGACGAGCAGTGCAAACCAATAGCCGCAGTGGCGCCGCACCTGCGTGTCCGTCTCTAATTTTGTATCGGATCCCATGGCCTGCGCGACGAGCTGTGCGATCGCACCCAGTTCAACCTGCTTGAGCAGCACGTCCTTGCTCTCGGCGAGCGAGCCGAGACAGTACAGCGCGCACCGCACGCACTCGAGATCGTGGCTGGCCAGCAGTGCCAGCAATGGCAGCAGCGCACCGTCCTGCATGGCCGCAATCTTGGGCACGCTGTGCCTGCCCAGTGCGAGTGCATTCAACGCCAAGCACCCGCAGAGCTGCACGTCTGCGCTCGGGTACCGCAGCAAATCGACCAGCGGCCGCACGGCGCCCTGCTCGACGAGCCGCAACTTGTTGGTGCCCTGCAGATCGCCCATTGCGAGCCCGGCGAGCGCGAGCGCCGCGTACCGCTGGATCTCGGCGTCGGGGAACCGCACGAGATGTGTGAGCGGCCGCACGGCGCCGCCCTGCTCGACCATGTACACTTTATCGACCAGTGTCGACTCGCCCGTGCTCGCGCCGGCCGCGAGGTTGCACACGGCGAGCGTCGCGAACCGCTGCGTCGCGTGGTCGAGCGACCGCGTGAGTTTGAACAGTGTCGGCAATGCGAGCTGCTCAATCAATGCACGCTTGATGGCCGTTGTGATGGACAGCGACACGAGCACACGCGCGGCGTCACGCTGGACACGCGCATCATCTTGTTTCGCGACTAGTTCAACCAAGATGGGGATCACGCCTTCTCTCACAACGTCGCTCTGGTACGCGAGCGTGTCGGCCAGATTGGCCAGTGCAAACACACAGTCGCGCGTGACCTCGAGGTCGTTGGACGTCGCGGCGCACTGGAGAATCTGTGTGAGTCCGCCGTCGCGTACGAGCTTGAGTTTGTTTTCTTCATTGAGCGAAAAGCTCGAAAACGCCGCCGCGGCCGTGCGCTGGTAGTCGAGAATGGGACTCTGTGCGAGCGTAATGAACGGTCCCAGCAGACTCTGCTGCACGATAAAGACGCGGATTTGTGGATTGCTCGAGAGAAACCGCAGCCCCATGGCCGCGTACCGCTGCGTCACGTCGTCGTGGGCGTTCGTGAGAAAGAGCAGACACGACAAGCCGCCCTGCTTGTAAATGGTCAAGTGGTTTTCCTCGTTCGAGCTCACATTCGCTAAAACTCTGGCGACATCCTGGTGGATTTCGCTATGCGTGACACGCATCGCGAGCGTGACCAGTGGTGCGACCAGGCCCTCATCAACGAGCGTCGTTTGGTTCGCGATTTGCTCCGAGACATTCGCGAGCAGTCCGACACACTGCGCCGGCAGGTCGAGCGACTGCGTAAGTGCGGCATTCGCCACAAGAAGACACTTGAGCAAAGGGCGTAGCACGCCATGCTCGACGAGCGGCTGCTGAATGTCGCGGTGCATGGACAAGTGGCGCAGCGCCGCGACCGCGACGGCCTGTAATGCCGGTTCGCTTTCGCGCACAAACGTAACGAGTGCCGGCAGTGCACCGTCCCCGAAACACTTGAGCTTGTGCTCGGTATTGGCCGTGAGGTCGCGCACGGCCAGAATGGCCTGGCGTTTCGTGTTGGTCTCGCGCGCCTGTAGCAAGAAGAAGAGCGTCTTGAGGCCGCCTTCATATAGAATGCCTCGATGGCTCGCAAAGTTCGGCGCGAGCTTGCGGAACGCCAGTGCGGCATTGTACTGGCACTCGCTGTCGAGCGAGAGCCCCAAGTGCACGAGCCCGGGCAGACCATCCGAGACGATTTGCGTGTGGTGCTTGAAACTCGAGAGCAAGTTTGCGATCGTGCGCGAGGCCTCGCGGTGGATCTCCAAGTTGCGGTGCCTGAGCAGTGCAATGAGAAAGGCGCCGCTGCGCGTCTCGGCAAACGCGTCGTGGGTCTCCAAGTGTTCGGCTAAATTCGCGAGCGCACCGCAGGCCTGGCGTGCGACCTCGAGATCGCACGACTGTGCGAGTGCCACGAGCGGCACGAGCGCGCCTTGCATTACAATCTCGACCTTGTACTCGTCGCTCAACGACAAATTGCAAAGCGTCGCTGCGACTTCGCGCTGCGTCTCGAGCTCTTGCGAGTGGCCAGCGATCGTGAGCGGCACGAGCCCGCCGCCGCGCACAATGCGGCCGCGGTTCGCCGGAGAAAACTGGCACAGCCTTCGCAATGCCGAGATCGCCAGTGTGTGGGCGTTTGCGTCCTCGGAATGGGCGAGCGTGATGAGCGCAAGGATGCCGCCCTGGTCGCCAATGACGGCGCAGTGGTCGGCGTTGCCGGCAAAGTTGGCGAGCGCAAACGCCGCGTACTGGCGGATGTCGTCGTCTTGGCATTGCGCGAGCCGCAGCGCGACGCCGAGCACGCCACGCGCGAGCATGGGCGCGTGGTTGGTCTCGTTCACGGCCAGATTCGACAGCGCCATGATGCCAAACCGCTGGCTCTCGTGCTCTTGTTCTTCCTGCGTCATGGCGAGGATCGCTGCGAGTCCGCCGTGGACCAAAATCTGCACTTGCAGCAGCGTATCGCACGCCAGATTACACAATGCGATGGTCGCGTACCGTCGCACTGCCGCGTCAACGTCTTTTGACGCGAGGATCAACGCCTGCAGGCCACCGCCGCGTGCTGCGTGACCGCGCGTCTCGCCGTTGGCCGCGAGATTGCACAGTGTCATGACGGCGTACAGCTTGCAGTCGTGGTCGCTCGCGCTCGCGAGCTTGATGAGCGCCGGCTCGAGCCCGGCGTCGACGATCCGTAACTGGTTGACTTGTGCACACGACACATTGTAAATGGCCAGTGCGGCGCTGCGCTGCGACTCGAGATGCGGCGCAAAGCTGAGCGCGCGCAGCGGCCGCAGTGCGAGCTTGTCGACCACGAGCACGCGGTTCTGGCGGTGGGCCGCGACGTTCGCGAGCGTCATGCCGGCGTAGCGACTGCACTCGGGGTCGTGGACTGACGACGCCAACTCGACGAGGGCTTCAATCCCACGGACTTCCTTGTGGGCGAGGTGCCACTGGTTGGCCGGGTTGGCCGTGAGGTTACACAGCGCCATGCATGCAAACTTTTGGCACTCGCTGTGCGAAGACTGCAACAGCAAAAGCAGCGGTGCCATGGCGTGGGCCTTCATGATGTGTTGTTCGTTCGACGGGTTACTCGAGAGGTTACACAGCGCCATGGTCGCACACCGCTGGGTCTCAGCGTCGCCGTTGGTATCCGATAGTAACCGTACGAGCGGTACGAGTGCACCGGCGTCGACGATACGCACTTGGTTCTCACTGTGGGCACTCAGACGGTACATGGCACGCGCTGCGTACTGGCGGTTCGATGGGAATATACTCTGCAAAAGCTGCGTGAGTGGCACGAGCCCACCACACTCGGAAATGAGCCACTGGTTCTTGGCCGTCACGGCCAGATTCCCAAGACACAGCGCCGCGTCACGGCCGCAGTGTTCTTCTTTGGAGGAAGCCAGCACCAGCACGGCACGCAGCTCGTCACTGCGAAAGACGCCCAAGTGGTTCTCGGCATTCGACGAGAGATTCGCAAACGCGCGGCTCGTGTGCTGCGCCGTCTCGGCGTCGTGGCTGCTGGTGGTTACTAAGGCCACAAGCGCGGCCAGGCCGTTCGTGTGCGTGGCGATCTCGAGTTGGTTATGGACATTTTCCGAGAGAATGGCCAGTAGCCCCGCAATCTGGACCCGCAATTCGTCGCTTTCGAGGAAGCAGCAGTGGAACGCTGGTGCGAGTCCGCCCTCGTGGACAAACAGCGTCTTGACCGGTGCGTGGAGAGCCAAATGACGCAACGCCGCCGCGCCCATGGTTTGCAACGCGAGGTCGCGACTGCGCAGCAGCGAAATCATGGCCAGCACCGAGCCGGCGTCGACCAGTGCCGGCTTGTTGTCATTGTACATGCACAGCGTCTTGAGTGCGGCCGCGGCCTGGTGCGTCACGTCGACACCGGGCACAGTCAGCAAGAGATGGAGAATCACGAGGGCGCCGCCCGCGAGCAGCGTCTTGTGCGTGAGTGGGTTTGCACAGAGCTTGTGGAGACTGAGCGCGGCATTGTACTGGCACTCGTGGTCGTCCATCTTGACGACGCGCAATAGCGCCGCGAGTCCGTCTTCGTCGTCAAGCAGCGGCGCGTGGAACTCGGGCGTGGCCATGAGATTCGCGAGCCAGCGGCACGCCTCGCGGTACACGGGCAAGTGGCGGCTGCGCGCGGCCTTGGTCGCGACGTGGCACGCGTGCACGTCGACGAGAAACTCGTGGGTTGCTGGATTCTCGGCTAGATTCGCGGCCGCGCCGCAGGCGTTGCGTGCGACCTCGATATCCGAAGAGAGACTCAGCGTCATGAGCTGCTGGAGCAGCTTCGTGGAGCTTGCGATCATGAGTTGGTTCGCAGAGACTCTGAGCGTGAGATGGCACAGTGTCGCGGCGGCCTCGCGCTGCGCCTCTAGCTCGCATTGGCAGGCGCAGCAGAGCAGCGCCACGAGCAGTGCGTCGCTGTGGTGCAGCATGAGATCGATACGGTTCACGTCCAGCACGGTCAGCCGCCGCAGCACCGATACGGCTTGGCACTGCGCGCTCGCGTTGCGCGTCTCTTCGGCATCCAGAGCGAGTTGGATGAGCAGCCGACCGCAGTCGCGGGCTTGGCCCATGTGCGTGTGGTACACACTGTTCATGGCCAGTTTGCCCAGTGCAAACGCCGCGTATAACCGCATCTCCATGTCGTTCTGGGGTTCCAAGGCCGCGAGCAGCGGCGCTAAAACGCCCTGGTCCATGAACACGGCGTGGCTAGACGGGTGCGCAAAGATACTGCCCAGTGCGAGCACTGCAAACCGCCGCGGGTCAGCATGCGTGCTGTCCGAGAGCAACTGGATCAGCGGCCCAACGACCTGCTCGCGCAAGACGCGCGAATGCGTCAGTGGATTGCTCACGAGATTGCCCAATCCAATGGCCGCAAAGAGCCGCGTCGGTGCGTCACTATGACTGAGTGCATGCACGAGCAGTTCCTGGCAGCCGTCCGCGAGTAGCGCCTCGTGGAGTGCGTACTCGGCCGCGAGATTCGCGACGCACTTGACGGCCTCGCGTGAGACGTGGGCGGACGGTGCGTGCTGTTGAAACGCCACGAAAAAATGGAGTCCACGCGCGCTCGCAATGCGTTCATGCGTGTCGCCATTCTCGGCGAGCGTCGCGACACAGGCACAGGCAAACGTCGCGGTCGTCGCATCCGCCGAGAGCATGAGCGTGATGAGACTGCCCAGCAGCGGCGACGCGGCGATCGCCTTCTTGTTGGTCTCTGATAATGCGAGATTGTAGCTCGTCATGGCGACCTCGCGGTGGAGCGCGAGGTCACGCGTCTTCGCCGCGAGCACGAGCGGCTCGAGCACGCCGTCGTGGACGAGCCGCACGCGCGACTCGGGGGTATTCGAGATGCCTCTCAGCGCCGCAATGGCCGTGCGTTGGTCATTTGGATTCTCGGAGCACGCCAGTTGGATAATGGGTACAATGCCACCCATATCCACAATCACGTCACGGCGGTTTGGATCGGACGCGAGATTGCAGAGCGCAAAGGCAATGCAGCGATGCGTCTCAATGTCAACGGCATTGGCGATCTCAACGAGCGGCGTGACGGCACCGGCGTGGACGAGCGCGTCTTGGTGTGTCGGTTGCGACGCGAGATTCCCAAGTGCGACGGCACCAAAGAGACGGAACGTCGCGTCCGACGAGCAGAGAAACGACACGAGCAAGCCCATGTCGCAGGCACTGACCAACGTATCGGCATTTGCGTTGATACAGCCGCTCAGTGAGAGATTGCAGAGACACGCGAGTACTTCTTGCTGCACGTCCATGTTGGTGCTCTTGGTGAGTGCGAGCAGCGGCACGAGTCCGCCGCGGCGTACGATCTCGACGCGGGCCGTCTCGTTCACACAGAGTCCGCGTAGTGCACACACGGCGCGGTACTGGCACTTGGCGTCTTGGGAACTCACCATCGCGAGCAGCGCATCAAGACACGAGACCTGCGCGCTCTCCATTTCTAGAATAAGTGTGTGGTTTTCGGGAAACGCCGTGAAATTCGAGAGTCCAAACGCCGCGGCGTTGCGCAGCGGCGCGTCGGGATGGAGCAGCAAAGCCGCAAAGAGCGAGACCGCACCAGCGTCGACGAGCTGCGTCTGCGTCGCGCGTACGCTCGCGAGGTTCGTCAGCGTATAGACAGCGTACCGCTGTGTATCCAAATCGCCATGCTGCTGGCGTGCCGCTACCGCCACCAGCAGCGGCACGAGACCGTCCTGTGCCATCTTGGGGATATTGTCCGTGTTGGTCGAGAGATTCGCCATGCCCATGGCGGCAAAGCGTTGGCACAGTGCGTCTGGTGAACTCAGTGCTGCCAGCAGCGGCGTGAGTGCACCACCCGAGACGAGCTCGGCCGTGTACGCGTACTCGGCCGCCATGTTGGCGATCGTGCGCAGCGCCTCGCGCTGCACATCGAGGCTTTTGGCATTGCCGCGTAAGATGAATTTCACGTGCTGCAACACGCCGTCACGCACCATTTTGCCCTGGTTCTCGACGATCTCGGCGAGGTTTGCGAGCACGCCGCTGCTCTGGTGGGCGACCTCCATGTCCCCGGAGTGCACGAGCTGCACGAGCGGTGCGAGCACGCCCTGCAGCACGAGCACAACCTTGTTGTCTTCGCTTAACGAGAGATTACGTAGCGCTGCGCACACTTCACGCTGCACGTCGATACTGTCAGACTGTGCCAACCGCAAGAGCGGCTTGAGTGCACCAAACGCGACGGCCTGTGCGCGCGTCTTGGCGTCGACTGCGAGCCGTCGCAGGGCAAAGCACGCCTGTAAATGGGTCGCCTCGTCGGCGTCGTGGAGTAGTGCGATAATGGTCCGCAAGACGCCGAGCTGTGCGATCCGCGGCGTGTTGGCCTCGTTGGCCGCGAGGTTATTCAGTGCAAACGCGAGCGCGCGCCGCGTCTCGAGGTCCACGTCTTTGGCATTCGCTTTGGTGTCGACGCTGAGCAGTGCCGTGACCGCGCCCTGGTCAAAGAGATCATTGTGGTGACTGAAATCGACCGCCAAATTGCCAATCGCAAGTGTGCCAAAGCGGCGGCTCAGTGGGTCGTCGTCTTGCTGCGTGAACGCTGCGACAAAGCGCAGCGCGTGGCTGCGCAGCAGCGTCGCCTGGCTCGCCGGCTTGGCCGCAAACAGCGCCAGACAGCGCGCGACCTGGCGCTTGACTTCCAAGTCGTCGCTGCCGGTCGCGAGTGCGTACAGCGGCGTGAGCACGCCTTCTTCAAGCATCTTCTTGTGTGTGTGGCCCTCGAGCATCTCGGCCAAATTCGCGAGTGCACTCACGGCGTACCGCTCGCGGTCCGCGTCTTTGGAAAGCGCCAGCGCGAGCAGCGGCGCGAGGCAGCCGCCGCGCGTCATGGTGATTTTGTTTTCCTCGCTCAGCGATAAATTACACAGCGTGGCCGCGACCTCGCGCTGCACTTCAATGCTCTCGCTCGCCGCCGCGAGGATCAATGGTTCTAATGCACCGAGCCGCACAATCTGCTGGCGCACGTGCTGGTGGACCGAGAGCCCGCGTAATGCTGCGATGGCCTGGAACTGCACATTCGCGTCACCGGGAAACGCAAACGAAATAAGCGGCTTAAGGCACTGCGCATCGACGATTTGCTCGACATTTTGTGGGTTGCTACACAAGTTGCCAACGGCAAACACGGCAAACTGGCGGCACTTGACGTCGCGGTGCTTGCTATACCCGGCCAGCAAGGGCAGCGCACTGGCCAGCAGCTCGGGATGTGTAGCGGGCGACACGGCGAGGTTTGCCAGCACGAGCAGTGCGTACCGGATCACGTCGTTGTCGGCCTGTGACCGTGGATCCAGTGCCTCTTCGATGCGCGCGAGTATGGGGACCAGTACGCCCTGCTGCACCATCTTGCTTTGGTTGTCAACGTTCGTCCCCAAATTACACAGTGCCATGGCGGCCATGCGCTGCACGTCGACGCCCTCGTTCCCCAATAGCTGAATAAGAGGCGGTACGGCACCCTGCCGTAGAATCACATCGGCATAGTCGCAGTTTGCGGCCAAATTGCCCAGTGCTCTTGCGGCCTCGCGCTGCACGAGCACATTGCCGTGGACCAGCGTCTCGACCAGCGGCGGGATCGCACCGGCCTGCACGATAATACTCTGGTTCTCAATGGCCTCGGCGAGGTTTGCGATCGCGCAGCACGCCTGGCGCTGCATGGCCACGTCGTCGCTCGCGTGGGCACTCGTGAGTGCATGGAGCAAGGGCGGCAAACCGCCGCGAGCGCAAATGTCCGTCTTGTTGGCGTCGGCAAACGACAGTGTGCAGATCGCTGGCAGCACATCCGCGTGGATGCTCGTGTCCTGCGTGCGCGCGAGAAAGAGCACGGGCTCGAGCGCACCTTCTTCTGTGAGCGTCTTGCGCAAGTCGGCATTGAGTGCGACCTTGACCAGCGCAAACGCCGCGTACTGACGCACGTCTTCATCGGGGGCACTCGACAGCGAGATGAGCAGTGGCAGCGAACCTTGCGCGACGATCGCAGCGTGGTTTTCAACGCACGACGCGAGGTTGGCGATCGCGAGGATCGAGAACCGCTGAATCTCGAGCTCGACGTCTTCAGATCGTGCGAGCGAAAGCAGCGGCTCCATAGCACCGCTTTCCATGAGCAGTTCGCGGATCCCAGCATTGGTCGCGAGATTACAAATGCCCATCGCACCGACGCGCTGCGAGGCCATGTCGGGTGATAGTAAGTACGAGATTAAAAGCTGGTGGCCGCCGTGATCGAGTAGTTCGTCGTGGTTGCGTGCGTAAGCCGACAAATTGCCGAGCGCGCGGCCGGCTTCGCGCTGCACTTCGACAAACGGTGACCGCATCATGCGGATCAGCGGTTGCACGCCATGGTCGCGGCAAATCTTGTCTTGGTTTTCTTCGAGCTCGGCGAGGTTCGCGAGCGTCGCGCAGCTTTGGCGAGAAAGCTCCATGTCTTCGGACTGCGCATGCGAAAGGAGCGGCACGACCGCACCCGACTTGGCGATCTCGTACTTGGTCTCTTCACTGATTGAGAGATTGCAGAGCGCGGCACAGACCTCTCTCAAGATCTCGAGATCGTCCGACTGGAGCTGCAAGATCAATGGCTCGAGCCCGCCCTCTTGAAGGATCTTGACCTTGTTGGTCTCGGTCACAGCGAGTCCGCGGATCGCCGCGACGGCCTGGTGGTGCACGTCCGTGTCTTCCGACGACGCGAGCGTAATGATGGGCTGCAATCCGCCTTCCTCGACCATTCTCACATGGTTTTGCGTGTTGGACGCGAAATTCGCGAGTGCAAAGGCCACGTAGTACTGGCTCAGTGCGTCGGCCGTGCTCGCAAGCGAAAAGAGCGAGAGCAGGCAGCCGGCTTCTAATAAAGCCGGGTGGTTGGCCTGCATGGCCGCGAGGTTCGCGAGTGCGAGCACCGCGTACCGCCGCGCCTCGAGCTCGCGGTCAAAGGCCTGCGCGAGCTGGATCAGCGGCTTGATCGTACCAAGCCCCACGATCTGCACTTGGTAACTCGCTGTGGTCGACAAGTTGGCGAGCGCGAGCGCCGCGAACCGCTGGCACACGTGGTGGTCCAGCACGAGTGCCTGTGCGAGCGGCGGCAGCACGCCCTCTTTCATGAGTGCCGGCTGCACCGCCTCGTTGGCCGTGAGGTTGGCGAGACAGCGACAGGCCTCGGCCCGTGTGTTCAAGTCTTGTGCGACCGCGAGTGCCAAGATCGACGCGAGTCCGTTTTCACGGAGCAGCTTGTCGTGGAGCTCGTGGAGCTCCATGAGGTTGGCGAGCGTGCTGCAGGCAAACTCTTCAACCGCGACGTCGCCGCTCAGCGCCATGGAAATGATCGTGAGCAGCGCACGGTCCGCGATCTCGAGTTTGTTTTCGGGTGTCGCCGACAGCGTGCAAAACGCGGCCGCGACTTCGCGCTGGAGATCGAGCGCGTCGTCGCACCGTGCCATGAGCACGAGCGGGTCGAGCATGCCTTCCTTGACGACCGTGATGCGATTCATGGGCGAGATGCAGAGTCCACGCAGACACGCGAGCGACTGGCGCTGTGCGTTGGCGTCACTGCAGCACGCGAGTGCAATGAGCCGCGGGATCGCGCCTTCCTCGACAATCTGCGGACGGCACTCGTTATTGACCGAGAGGTTTGCGAGTGCAAACGCACAGTAGACAGCGGCGTGGACCATCTCCGGGTCCAGTAACTTGACCAGCGCCTCGATCGTGCCGAGCTTGACAATCTCTTCGTGGGTGTCGGGCTCGGCCGCCAAGTTGCCAATCGCCATGGCGAGGTACTGGCGCGCGATCGCGTCGGCGTCGTGCTGCTTGACATACTCGAGCAAGGGCGGCAGCGCACCGTCCTCGACAATGCGGAGCCGCGCCGCGGGCGTCGACGCCGTGTTGGCCAGGCAGAGGCACGCGAGCCGCAGCGCCTCGTTATCAGTCGACTTGAGAATGAGCGCGAGCAGCGCCTTGATCACGCCCTTGGCGACCATTTTTTCGTGGAGCTCGGCGTTGGTCGAGATCTCGGCCAGACTGAACGCGACGTCGCGCTGCTCCGTGGGCTTGCGCTCGCGGCGCCCGCGCGCAATGAGCTGCTCGAGCACCTTGGACATGATTGTGGATCGTCTCGAGGGTTGCGGACACCACCGTGCAGAGAGAAAGAGAGAGAGAGAGCGAGAGAGACTTGGGGTGGATTGTGTGTGGGCCATGAGTGACTCTTCGCGTGAGACTTGTGAAACGGATTCAAAGTTTCATAAACCTACAATGTCATAAAAAGACACCGAGCGCGACTCTCCAAACCATCCAAACCATCCCATTTGGGTTTAGTACCGTATTTGGTTCGGAAAAACGAGCGTCTCTTATGGGGATGCAACCGCGCGTGGCGGTGCAGGAAGCCCCTGCGGGTCGCCACACTCTTCGCGAAGGCGATGCAAATGGTACGCGCGCGTCTTGGGCGCCTGCCTCCCGTAAAATGACGAGATAAACGACTCGATCTAGAGGACAAGTACCAGTGAGTATAGGGCCATTCCACGGCTTTTGTAAAATCTCTTGTGTCACCTGCGAGCGGAAGAATCCGACCGACGAGCTCGTAATGTGCACGCGCGCAAATTGCGTGAGCGTCGTCCTGCCATACAAAAACCACGTCAGTCAAAATCACACACCTCCAGCGTAGGGTTTCTTGTCGACGTAGTGTGGAGATGTACCACTCGGGGTTGCCGTCCGTGGCGTGGTAGATGGAATAGTCTTCGATAAAGCCCATGTTCTGGAACGAAACGTTCTTGGCGTACACGTAAAAGACCTACGAGACGCCCAGCCAATGGATCAGATACCTTGCGAGGCAAACGAAACAAAGAGAACATTCTGAATAGAGACGTACGCGGTTCCGCTTGTCAACGAGCGAGTGCTCGACGTACTCGATAAAGTCGCCGCTCACGAATCGCTTGAACATGGACGGCGTCGCGTTCCTAACACACGGCCATAATCCATGAGGGGCTCCGTCCTTTCCCATATACAGTAGAAAGGATTCTATTCGACTCACCGGAAATGTAGGGCTCGTCGCCGGTACACGGCCTCCCACTCGTCCAAGTGGTGCTCCTCGACATCGTCGAGCCCAACGAGCAGTTCGTTGGCCGGGTCGGGCAGCGGTTCCTTGAATTTGCGGTAAAACACGTCGGCCGTCTACAGCGAACGAATACGTGAGACCAGTCGAACCAGTGATAATACCTGTCGTCCAGTTTACGCACCTGCTCGACCGTGTACGGGATCTCGACCGTTGCGTGGCCACAGCTCAGCGCGTCCGGATCGCTCGGCAGTACGAGCTCGAGCCGCGGCGTGACCCAGCGGTCCTGCGGGCCTTCGGGTTTCTTGACCAAATGGATCCCAAGCTCTTGGAGGAATCGCGCCTTCTCCAGTTCCTCGG
>JAADVC010000513.1:0-19509 GCA_023334575.1 Pythium volutum
CGCGTCGCAGGAAATGCACGTCCTGCAGGTCGAGCACACGCAGTGCACGCGGCGCGTACTGGCGCGCCTGCCAACCGTACATTTCCTCGGCCGTGAATCGGTCAAAAATGACCACTTGCGGATCCGTCTCGTGGAGCAGTTTCTGGAACGCGTCCGTGTTGGCGTCGGCCTGCACGCAGAGCACGTCGTGGTCGCGCGCGAGGCATTCCGTGTGGGCGTTCAGGCGACTGGGCGACACACAGACGACGCTGTAGCCGTAGTCCTGGAAAATCCCAATCAGATCCGAACTGCGCACGCCCGCGGCCGAGCTCGTACGCTCGGGCCACACAGAGCCAGCCAAAATGACTTGCTTCTTGCTGGCAGCAAACGCCTGCAGGCGTGCCGACTGGGAAGGCTGAAAAATCGGAGAAGACGGAGAAGAAGCAGCGTCGTGGTCGTACTGTCTTGCCTTGGCCTCGAGCGGCTGGTACCACGCGGCGTCCATGTCGGCGGCGAGCCGCGCCTCCATGTCAAAGGGCCCGGGCAGTCCATCGGGAAAGTGCTCGAGCACGAGCTCGTGGAAATACGGCACGGCGTCGCAGTGCTTCACGTTTGCACAGAGGTGCTTGAACCACTTGATACCGCATGCGACGTGGTTGCGCTCTTCCAGCACAATCTGCTCGACAATTTGGGCAGACGCCTTGTCGCCAAGTGACTGCAGCTTGTGGACCAGGCGATCGCCCGAGTCGAGGCCGCGCGCTTCCTGCACGAGCGGCACGACCGCGATGCGTGCGGCCAGCGCTGCCGTCGTGTTGGCCGCGTGCGCGAGCAGCGCGAGCGTCGCCGGCAGCGCGCCATAGAACGAGCCAAGTGCACGCAGCCGGTCGTCGACCAGTTGGAAATGGCGCGCTTCGTCCCACGCGACCGTCAAAAAGTCGTCGTAGAATGCATGCGGCAGTGCGTACGTGGCCGGATCAAAGCGCACGAGCGTGTCCCAATAATTGTCTACAAATGGAAGGACTCCGTCAGTGGATATGGCATAGTGGGAAAGGCGGGGGTCTGTTCACGTACCAATCGCGCCAAGTTCAATGTGGCCCAGTGCGTGGAGCATGACGACAGGAAGCGGTGCGTCCATGTCTTTCGGGGACGGCATTTGCTTGGGCATGAGCAGTGGCGGCTTTACACTCCGCGCGGGCTGCGGTGGTGGGTCGCTGCGCCACGTGTCGCCCGCAAACACGGGCAGCTCGCCGCGCTGCCACCGTGCGTGGCACTCGAACGTCAGCGCGACCTTGTCGGCCGGCTCGGGCGAGCGGAGCACGCGCTCGCCGTATGCAATCAGGGAATCTAGGGTCACTTGGGCATTGATAATAGGAGTAGCGGCAGTGGAGAGGGAGGCGGAGGCACGCCACGCGAGGCAGCGGGGAAGCCCTCGGCGCCGCAGCATTTCGTGATTTTCGTGGATGGCGACGACGAGCTCAGATGTCACTAAAACGGAGTACCTGAGTGACACAGAGTGATGGTCTACTGTAGTTGCTTTTTGAGAACTTGCATAAAACTCAGCAATAGAACGATACTTCAAGCACGAGAAAACCACTTGAGATCGGGAGACCTCAGTGTGTTGGACCGAGCCTCCAGGGTCTAGCAGAGTGGTAGTCCGTATCCACAGAGTCGATCGGTGGAAGCGTCCACGCTCGTACGTGGTCAGGGAAGCTGAGACTGATCCCATCGGATACGGCGGCCGTGTCCACCGGCGCCGGCAGCGTCACGTACACGTCGCCCTCGGGCGTTTGGCGGTGGAGCCGCATCGCGACGATGCGAAATGGCTCGAGCGACTGGCCCTGCGGAGTCGTAAACACGGTGCACTTGAGAAAGACCTTGGGGAAAAATTGGTCCACGAGGTGCACGCGCGCGACGCGGTGGACGTCCGTCATGTCGCGGATCGTACACTCGCGCCGCTTGCCGGCACATACGACGACACCGATCGACACGAGAAACAATACACCCGAGAGCAGCGAGACCATGGCGCCCTTGGTCGGAATGTAGGCCACGAAATCGTACGCGACCGTATTGCCCGCGAGATTAATGTGCTTTGTTGTAGTGCTCTCTGCGGCCTCGTACGTGATGGTGTGGGGCACGCCAAACTGGAAGAGATGGAAGAGACCGGCCGTGTAGGCCTCTTGCAGGCTGTGATCAATGTACCACCGGTTAAAGAGAATGCTGTCGGCGATAAACTCGAGATCGCGCGAGCACGGCCACCGCATCGTCGACGCCGTCGGGTCGATCTGCGAGAGCGTGCCGTCTTTTGTGAGCTGCTGGACGCCCTGCTGGACGTTGCTCAACGCCAGAAACGAGCCGGCGGGCAGATCCGTGACAAGTGAGACCAACGGCTGCCCCGCGAGGAGCTGCGCTGCGATTGTCGAGAGCTCATCGGCGATGAGATGGTGCGAATCGACGAGCACATCACTCGTACGGTTCAGTGGATACCAGATCCCGTGGCACTGAGGCGCGGTCGTTCTCGCGCACGCCACATTGTAGACGCTGCTGAGACTTTGGACGCGCCACGACAAAAATCCGACCGTAATGGACAGCGTACGCCGCAAGTTGGTCACGTTCGCGCGGCGCACGCGTGCCGACGTGGACGCAAACCCCGCGGATTCAAACTCGACAAACCGGTCCGCCAGCAATGTACTGCCCATGGCACCAATGACGATCGAGTGGTTCACGATCTGGTCTTCCACGCACGCCGTGTACGCCGATTCGCTCGCGCCAATCGAGTCAAAGGTCGCACGGCATCGACTATAGGCGACGACCTCTGGCCGCAACGACCACAGTGCGTCGGCCTCTTTGGAATGAGCCGGCTTGGGCAGCCAGCAGCCGCGCGTGCCGCACTCGTCGGTCGGAAACACTTGGAACACGACGTCGCCTTTGGCGTCCACAAGGTCGCCATCGACTTGTGGATCAAACCGCTTGTCATCGCGCAGCGTATCAAACTGCGTGGCCACGAGCGACCGCTGCAAGAGCCGTGGCTGAAACGGCAGCGTCAGCGTCAGCGCGTCAAACGAGATGGAGCCTTGCGTGTGTGTCGCAAACTGGAACGCGGCGCGCGTCGGCGCAAAGAAGAATCCAAATTCGTGCTGTGGCGCGAGCGACGCATTGAGCATCATGGCCGTGGCCTGGAGAAACGCTGTGGTATCGTTGCGCTCGTTGGCGGCGCTGGCCTGGCGTGCGTACACTTGCAGCGGGTCGACGGTCGACGCACTGAGCAGCGGCATGCGCAAGCGATCGACCAAGAGATTCATGGCGTGGATCGCGAGGTTGGCAGCGGTCGTGAGATTGTGGGGCATTGTAGGGATGATGGAGGCGGATGGCTTGCGTGTCGCGTTGAGCCACTCGCCCACACTCGCATTAAGAGACGCTTGAAGCCGAATGCCATTGGGTGCGAGACGCTGCAGCCAATCGCTCGTCGCAAAGCCAAAGCGAGCGGCCAACGACTGGTTCGTCAGGCCTTCGGTGCACTTGCTTTGTCGCGAGGGCTTGGCGTACGCTGGCAATAGCGTTGTGCGCAGCATTGTGTCCGTATTGGCGCGACGCGGAATCGTTGCGTTCATACTGAAGAGATCCAACCCGCTGGCGGCGACCGACGGCGTCGGTGCGACCAGATCTCCCTCCGTCATGATGCGTCTTGTGACCACGGGGCCGCTCGAGCTGACGTACGTCGTGCTGAAGGCGTTCGTGAGCATGCTGATGAGAACGCCCTGGAGCAGCAAAAAGCCCAAGCGCCAGTAAAACGAGTCGTTAAGCATCGAGTGCTCAGTCAGGAGAATGAGCACGACGATCGGCAGCATGAACACGGCCGCGACTTCAAAGAGCTTGGCGAGCAGCGCTGCGATCGTGCCAAAGTAAAAGTTCAAATCGTCTTCGCGCGTGCGCAACGCCCTGGCCGTTGGCGCGACGCCTGCTTCGCCGCGCGCAATCGTCACGCCGTTCTGCAGCGCGCGGATACACGCGAGCAGCAGCGTGACGACGACGACTGCGACCAGCAAAATGCGCAGTTTGCGTACTTGGATCGTCAGTGGGATGCGCCGCGAAATGACGTGAAGCGGAGGTCCGTCGTCTTCGTCGGTGGGCGATGGCGCCGCGATAATGTAGGGAAGCTGTGACGACGACGGCGGCGGCGTGAGCACCATGGACGTGCCCATGCTGCCGTCGGTCCAACAAACCGACCGCTGCAGAGACGAAGCCGACGCCGAGGGGCAACCTGTCGCAACAACAGAGACGCTCGTGGGCGGCGTGCGCGGCACAAAGTCGCACTGCGCGACGCAGGAAGACGAGCACGAAGAGGACGCGGCGTCCGACGGTCGCATATTCAGTAGGGGATTTTGGGGGCGGGGTTTCCCTTTTGAGAGAATAGAGAGAGAGGAGGAGGAGGAGACATGGAAAGCGTCCTGGGCGACAGGGGTACTTCAAGTCGTTGGCATGGTGGTCTGTTGGATTTTTGTTGGATCTGTTGGTGTTGTTGTTGGGGATCTGTTGGTTTTGTTGGTTTGTTGGTTGGTGAACCCATGTCGAGTTGAGGAAAAACACATGGTCGAGGCTGTGGAGCTCTTCGATCCCGATTGGTCCAATGTTCATTTTCAGCCAATCATAACTCGTTTAGTTCGAATTCTGACCAATACAATATCACCAAAGAACAAAGAACACGCTTGCAGGAGGCACACGAGTCTCTTGATCGAAAAAAATTGCTCTTTGATGGAGGCGCCGCCGTTGTTTGCGCTGGGCGTCGTGCGCATGCACCGCTGGACGCCCGGCTGTAGCCACTACTCGCTAACCGACACGCTCCACCGCGACGAAGTCGACTTTTTCCGCTGCAGCGACGAGCTTCGCGCAGCGCTCACACCCGAGGATCTGCTGCGCTGCGGACAGCTCCTCGTCGCGTCGCTGCGCGTGACGCAGGCCGCGCCAACACTGCATGCAGCCGACGACATTGAATTTGAGATTGATGACGATGTAGACGGCGAAGATGAAGACGTCGAGGACATGGAGGAAGAGATTTTCAATCGCGAGATTGACGCCGTGGTGTTTCGCGACTGGATGCATGTCACGCCGACACCGACGCCGCTCGCGACGGGCCGCGCCGACGCTGGCTCGACAACACGGCGAGATGAAGACGGTATCTTTTTCCACTTGCCCAATACCCACGCCAAGTGCCTCACGATGCAGGGCGTCGCCGTGCCCGAGCCGCGGTTCAAGCGCACGTTTTACGTGCAGCAAGAAGTGTGCTTTTTGGTCGTGGTCTCGAACGTGCCGTTCCAGGCGTTTTTGAAAGAGCGACTCCAGGAACTCGCGTTACAAGTCTTTGCGCAATCCACGGGCGACGGTGCGTTAGCGAGCTTTGACGCCGTCGACACATTTTTCCAGCGCCTGACCGGCTCGATCCAGTTTCACGAGCTGCCGTACCGGGAGATCCACGTTGGACTACCCATCGTGAGTATCGTCAAGTGGTTTGGCAAAGACATTCTCGCGATCCTGCGTGTGCTTTTACTCGAGGGCCGCGTCATGTGTTACTCGACTAACCCGGCGCTCGCGTCGTCGGCCACGCTTGCGCTATTGGCGCTCTTGCCCGGTGTGCTGTCGTCGGTCCATTCCGAGTTTACGTCACGCACGATCCAAGCCGTCGTGTATCGGCTCAAGCGATACGGCATGCCGTTTACGCTGTTCCACGACGGCTGCATGGTGCAGCCGTGCTTTACCCACGACCAAATCGAGACGGTCTACAGCACGAACGGCTTCTTGGTCGGCACGAGTGACCCGCTTCTCTCGAAGCAACCCAACGCCAAGCTCGACATCATTGTCGACGTGGACAATCGCCATCTCGTGACGTTTCCGACCGTCAAGACCGAGTACGCGTTTGCATTTGGCGCAGCGACTGCGGCGTTTGGCGATAGTCTTGCGGAACGCTTCGGTCGGAACTTGGGCGGCTCGGCTACTGCCATGGTCGAGGAGCCCAGCCTTCCTGGGAGCCGCACGAGCAGTCGCTCGGGCAGTCTCCGTCAGGCGGCACGCACAGCGTCGGTCAAACTCACACAAGCTCGTGTTGCACTGTCCCGCCGCAAATCGACCCGCACACCCGCCCCCACGGCGGTCGTCGTGTCGACGAACCAAACGGATATCGAGTGGGTGCTTTCCCAATTCCAGTCGTATTTTGAACACTTTCTGGACGACGGATTCAAGGGCGTCTTCCGTGGAGACAGTACTGACGACACGGGCGACAATGACGAAGACGCCACGAAGGGTGTCCACCCGAGTCTCTATTCCCGCATAGAAGACTTGGCCGCGCCCATCTTTAGCGAGCATGCCAAGTTCTATGGCGAGTATGGCCGTGCGTGGATCCACGCGTGGCAAGAGACTCGCAACTTTCAGCACTGGCTCAGTGCACGCCGTGTCGAACGGAGACGCTCGACGATCACGACGGCCAAGCCGCCACCACCACAGGAGGGCAAGGCAAGCTATACGTACCCGAACGGTGACGAGTACGACGGCGAGTGGCAGCGCGGTACGCGCCATGGTCGGGGCATGTACATTGAGTACCTCACCAAGAATCAGTACGAAGGCGACTGGCGCGACGACCGCCGCCATGGAAAGGGCGTGCTCAGTGCACAGCAGAATGGCTACATTTACGATGGCGACTGGCAACACGATGTGCGGTGCGGCCGCGGCCACAGCTCGCTCAAGAATGTCGAGAATTACGCCGGCGCGTGGCGCGCGAATCGGTTCCATGGCATGGGCGTCTACTCGAACGCACAGGGCGATGTCTACGATGGCGAGTGGCAGCGCGGTCTGCGCGAAGGGATGGGCAAGCTCACGTGCGAGCGTGGTGCACCCGATGACGAGTTTGGCGGTCTCAAACAGTTTGTCGGCGAGTGGCGTGCCGGCCGCTTCCATGGCACGGGTACGGCCCAGTATATGGACGGCACGCAGTACTCGGGCACGTTCCACGAGGGCAAGCGCCATGGCAATGGACTTTTGCTGTATGCGAATGGCGACCGCTATGAAGGCCAGTGGTGGAAAGGGTACCGCCACGGCGAAGGCTCGTTTTACTCGGCCACGTCGGGCACGACCAAAGAAGGCGCGTGGCGCAAAGACGCAGAAGTCGACGGCGCGTGGTTCCTCGTGTACCAGAATGGCGACAAGTACACGGGCGAGTGTCGCCGTGGGCGGCCGTGGGGCGAAGGTGTATGTAAATACGCCAACGGCTCGTCGTACGCTGGCGCGTGGGTCGATGGACTGCGCGAGGGCTTTGGCGTGCTCGTGAATATTGACGGCTCGTTGTTGGAAGGAGAGTGGAACAATAGTGCGTTCGTGCAGCCCATGCGGCCGCCATCCAAGTTTGTCGAGATCCCACTGGTCAGCAAGGCGTCCCTTCCCGTGAGAAAGGCGCTGTCGGGTCTGCTTGGTGGTAGTGGTTCTTCAAAAGTGACGACCGGAAGCGCCAAGCCGCCCGAGCACGGCGCGCACGTGTTTGTGTACCCAAACGGCGATCGATACGAAGGCGAATTCCAGAACCGCATGCGCCATGGCGTCGGGGTATTGACCGAGCGTGCCACGGGCACAGTGTACGAAGGCGAGTGGCGCAACGACCAGCGCCACGGCAGTGGCGTGCTCACGTCCGGGATGAAGGATTTCATTTATGACGGCAAGTGGGAACTCAACGTGCGCGTCGGGTATGGTCACTGTGTGATCAGAGGCTGTGAGACCTACACTGGGTACTGGATGGCCAACCAATTTCACGGCGCCGGCAAGTACATTGATGCCGAGGGCAATGTGTACGACGGCGAGTTTGCCCATGGCCAAAAGCACGGCATGGGCAAACAAGTCTTTACACTCCAAAAGGAAGCGTACAGTGGGGAATGGAAACGCGGCCGCCGAGACGGTACGGGCGACGCGACCTTTGCCGATGGTACCAAGTACTCTGGGAGCTGGAAGAACGATGTACGCGGCGGCGAAGGCACGTACACGAGCGCAGCGGGGGAGCGCTACACGGGCCAATGGCGCAACGGCATTCGCGAAGGATCGGGTGTGCTTGTCCATCCGACAACGGGCATCACAAAGGAAGGATGCTGGCGAAATGACGAGCCAGAGGACGGTGAGTGGACTATCCTCTTTCCGGACGGAAGCAAGTTCACTGGAGATTGCGTAAAGGGTCGTCCGCACGGGCGCGGTGTGTGTAAATACGCGAGCGGCGATCTCTACGATGGCCAGTGGTTAAACGGTACGCGCCACGGCCACGGCATTGGGTTCTTCGCGAACGGCGATAGCTTTGTCGGTGACTGGGAGAACAACCACGTCGCGCTCAATGGCAAGGGCCAGCTCACGCTCGCCGACGGCACGGTCCATGTATACGCCCAGTGAGAAACGCGAATGTCCTTCGCCAAAGACTGTCCTAAAGAAGCTGGAGACGCGACTGTGCGTACTTTTCGATGAATCGTCACAACATGGCTACTGTTTCGTCATTTGGCCTGGCCATGCGTGCATCTGACTGAATAGCTACGGGTGACGCTGATTGGCTAAAAATTTGTCGTGAAGATCGGAATCCTTGCAGGTTGATGAACGAACAAGATTCTTCGCAAATTAATTCCTTTGATTTAGTACATTCTGGGGCCATCAGGTGTTCAGCTCAAACTGGCAAAAAACTGGACTGCACTCTGTTAAGTAACCCTTGTAACCCGTCTCCATCCATAAAAAATGGGCACCATCACCTCTGTAGTGTTTACACCGAGCTCCCAGCCTCCCCACAAAAAGCGAGGTGGAGAGTGGCTCAACAAATTGGAGCCAACGCTTTCTGTACCTAACAGAATCTGTTGGTCTTTGGGCGGCACCGGCGTCTAAACGCCCAAGTGCCACGTTCCATCATCCACTTCTTATCCATCCGGCTGTACTCGCGGCCATCCTGCACACTGTACACTGTAACCCTGCGTAACCACCCACCTAGAAGCACCAACATTGACCCACGGTTGGACCGGCCCAACCACAAGGATAGGGTCCGCCATCTGTGGGAAACTATTGGCACCCCGCTGCATCGTCCATACCAATGAGGCCGAAACAGCTGGTTTTCGTGCAAGCGACGACACCCATCTTCGCGGGCGAAAAAGTGTAACCCAGCGTAACCCCCTTCCCCGTCTGGTCTCTGGTGCCGCCAACAAGAAATTCCCAACAAGAAGACAGGCGACAAGACGCCTAAGTGGTCTCGCTGTCTTCCACTTATTCGCTCTCTCTCTCTCTCTCGGGCGTGTATGCGCGAGACATGGGCACCCGTGCGTACAATGATCTTCTCTACGTCAAGCTCGCGGCGCAGATCTGCTCGACGTGTTTCAGTACATTTGTCGGCACGCAGCACGTGCTCCAAATGGTCGGTGTCGCGGCGCCCGCCAAGCAGCTCCATAATGGCACCGACCCGTCGGCGTCACTGCGCGGCCGCGCCGCGACACGGCTCCCATCAGCGTCCCACGTGAGCACAGCGACCGGCTCGAGCGTCTCGAGCATGAGCCGCGGCCAGATCAACGTGCTGGACGCGGCCGCGCCGCCGCCGCGAGAACCGGCCTCACCGTCGACGCGCATTTTGCGTGCGGCGTGCTTTTCCGACATTTTATTCAGTCTCACGGGCGCGATCACGACCGCGTTTACGATCCACGACACGGCGCTCAACGACAATTTCCAGCTCACGCTCTGGGTCAAGGCGCCGCACTGGAGCATGCAGGTCGCGTCGTTTTGTTGGATGGGCACACTCGCCATGTACATTGCGTCGCGGAACCGCACGGGCTTTGACGTTGTGATCGCGCATGCCATGATTTGGATGCTCGCCGTGTTCTTTTGGGTACTCATTTTGTATGCGACCTACTACAACAAGCCGTCGTACGCCGACGCTGCCATGGTCATTTGGATTGCGTTCGCGTTGCTCAACATTTTCCTGGTCGCGTGCGCGTGGGCCATTTTCGTGCGTCGCTGGAAGCATCAGCACGCGCGGCGACGCGGCTCGTACGTCGTGGCCAAGCTGCTCTCGTACGCGATCGCGTTCGTCGTGTTTGTGCTGCCGATCGTAGTGTACAACCTCACCAAGCTCAAGTTTACGAACGGCGCGACCGAGGCCATTGTGTCGGCACTGGTCGCACTCTGGCCCACGGCCAACGCCGTCATCTACCTCACGCGGCCCGTGCTTTGTCTCCGCATTTTCCAGGACGGCGACGTGCGTGTGACGACCTCGAGCCACGGCGCGACGAGCCTCGAAACGGGCGCGATCGGCCCGGACGGGTATCCGCTCGACACGGGCGGCATTCCCTACAACCAGCACTTGCCGTCGAACCGCAACGCCGACAACCAACTGCTCATGTCGCCAACGCAGCACGAGCTCAAGGGGCTCGACATTGGTGACAAGATTGGCGAGGGCATTGCGGTCGTGTACAAGGGCAAGTGGCGTGGCGCCGACGTGGCCGTCAAGATGAAGTCGCTCATGATTGACCGGTCCGAGGAGCTCAAGGAATTCCAGGAAGAATGCAATCTCGAGATCCAGGCCGAGGCCAAGGTCATGAAGAACCTGTGCCACCCCAACATTGTGCTCTTTATGGAGGCCGGTTTTTACAAGGGCTCGATCTGTATCATCAGCGAGTACTGTGCAAGAGGCTCGTTACGGGATGTACTGATGCGGTCCAATATCAAGCACTTGTCGTGGTCCACAAAGCTGCGGCTCGCACTGGGCATTGCCCACGGCATCCAGTATCTCCACAACGCCAACCCGCCCATGATCCATCGCGACCTCAAGAGCCCGAACGTCTTGGTCGACGACTCGTGGCACGCCAAGATTGCCGACTTTGGCACGTTGCGGTTTTCCGAGATTGTGAATTCGGTGCAGCACACGCAGTCCAAGGTCAATATCAAGGTGAGCGAGGACTTTGACGCCATGGTCATGACGGGCCTCGTGGGCACGACGCGGTGGATGGCGCCCGAAGTGATCCGCGGCGAAAAGTTTTACACGCACAAGGTCGACATTTACAGCCTCGGACTGATTTTGTGGGAGCTCATTGAAGGCAAACTGCCGTTCGAGTCGACGCGGTGGAACCACGAGATTGAAGACTTTGTGCTCAAGGGCATGCGCCCCATTATCCGGTCCGAGCTGTGTCCACTGCGGTGGAAATTGCTAATTGTGACGTGCTGGCAAACGGACCCGTCGCAGCGTCCGACGATCCAGCAGGTCATTAGCAGCATGCAGCGCATCGCGCGGGAAGAGACGCTCGACACGACGGCGCCGCGGTTCACGGGCATGAGCAGCATGAGCAGCATGACGCAGTCGACCATCTCCAATATGTCGTTCCTCAACGCCTCGCAGGCGTCCATGATGACGTCGTCATTTGCGTCATCCGCTGGGGGCGGCGGCTACTCGCCGTCGTCGTCGGCGTTTGGCCAGAGCCGGATGAAGCGGCCCCCTCGTCACCAGAACCGCTCGCAGCGACTGCTCGAAGATTCGTTCATTTCCGTGGCCGAGTCCGAGTTGGAGGACGAAGACGCTGCAGGCGAGAGCGAGTTTTACGTCGAGACGGGCAATTTCCTGCGGGAACCGACGGCCAAACTCGCCGACACGCGGATCGACGAAGTGCCCTATGACGCCATCCAGCCGCCGAATCTCCATCGTGCCATCAGCGGCGACCCAAACGCCATGATCTCTATTTAAACAAGCAAGTGTGGATACTCTCCGAGTCAAACGCCCTTTTAGTTAGTTTCCTAGTTGATAGTTGTTGTCGAGCAAAGAAGAAGTCTTTTTTCCCCTCATTTCTTCTTTTTCCCGCCTCCTTTCTTCTTGCCACCTTTCTTTTTGCTCTCGCCCTTCGGTGCGCGATGGAGCTGCGCAAAGAGATCCGCTGGCAAGGACGCGTCGACTTGAAATGACTGAAGCTTGGCGTTTTCAGGACCGACGACGGGCAGAAACAGCGCGGCGCCGTCGCGTTCGATCACATTGTAAGTCAGATCGACATGGGCGAGCGACTTGCAGCGAAGCACGGCATCGCGGAACGTTCGCAGCGCGTCTTCATTCTGTTTTCCACATACACACACGAAACACAGTGTGAGAGGCTCGCTATCTAACAACAGCAAGGGACCTTTGTTATCGTACATTGCGGATGGCATTGTCGGCGAGGTTGAGCGTCACGAGATGCTGTGCGCGAGCCAGCCCGAGAGCGAAATGATAGAGCCCTTCGTCGCCCAGGGCATTGCCCTGGAGCGACAGCGTGACGATCGTGCTGTGCGGCATCGCGACCAATTGCGCGAGCTTGATAGCGCCTTCGGGGCCGATCGCGCAATAGTCCAAATGCAGTTTCCTCAGAATTTGGTTGGCAAAGAGTGCCTCGCAGAGCGCGCTCGCGCCGCTGTCGCCAATGTCCGAGTTGTAGTCCAAGTTGAGCGTGAGTAGACCCGGCAGCTTTTGCGACTTGAGCACGTTGGCGATGGCACGGCAGCTAGGATTCAAATGAAAGGGTTGGATATGAGAGAGAGACACAGGCGTCGGAGGTTGGTTACCCGTCGTCGCCGATGCCGCAGTCGAGCAATTCCAAGTACGCAATGTTGATGAACGGCGTTGTCGATCGCAGCAGCGTCGCCTGGATAACCATGGAGGCAAAGGGTTAGACTGCAGCATTATAGTGGAGGAGTATATTGGTGCGTACAATGGCGGCGGCGCCTTCGTTGCCGACGTCCTGGTTCCAGATGCGAATGTATCGTAGGTGCGTGTACGGACCAGACGTGATGCCTGGGCCAATACCGTACACATGCCAATCATCCCGCATAAGTTAAGAAAATTACTAGAGCACCCTTGTGTGAATCATAGCAAGCAAAAAGGCAAAGGGAGGATATGAGAAACGCCATCGTGATGGCCCTCACGCCGCCCGGTCCCAGTGAACCGATCTCGCCTTCGAGAATGAACTACAGCACAAGCGCAAGTCAGCATTCTGCTTCTCTCTCGATGTAGAAAAAATCCATGCATACATTGATGAGCTCTTGCTCCTCTTCAGTGCTGCCGCGCAACACTTCGTTCACGTGTGTGTTCACAGGCACGCCAATGGATCTAATCCGATCGACAGTTTGTCCATTATGAAAACGCACTCAACGGTACTCCACACCACAGCGTCTGCGGAAACGCACTTGCAGAGCTTGCCGTAGTTAAGAAACACGGTCTGCCGCGTCACGGCATTCTCCTCGACGGCCGCGGCCTTGGCCTTGGGCTTGGCCTTGCTTCCTTTCTTGCTCATTTTTGGGAAATGAGATCTTGAAGAGACACTATGAAGTAAACTTCAAACAACCTCCAACAATAAAGGTTGCACGAAGGTTGCTCCACGCGAGGAGATCAGGAGGATCATCCAGAAAAAAAAGGCGTGTCCATCCCACTCGATTTTCGTGAAAATCCGTGGAACGTGGAACGCCGCGGCGCCCTGGCGTTGCCCCTCTATTGGAATTGCCGCATTGAGCTTACGCAAGCCAATACTACGTATTACATAGTGCTCGCTAGCTGCATCCATAGAGAACCATGAGTGCGTCACGCGACGACGCCTCGGCCGATGGCTGGACGCCAGCGACGCCCGTGCTGATCGCGTCCAACCGTCTGCCCGTGCGGGTCTACAAGCGCGCGATCGCCTCGCCACCGCCGGCAGAACAAGACCCACCAGGGGACAGCAGCGGCAATAGCAGCGACAGCGATCCGATCGACTCGCCAACGACGCCCGTGCGGTTCGAGTGGCACGTCGAGTGGGCCGGTGACCGCGTGATTGAAGCGCAAAACAGCTTTTCGCACCGCGAGCTGCAGCAGCGCGGCTCGATCAAGTTTATCGGCCGCATCCCCGAGTGGGACGTGCCCGTGGACGAGCAGCCAGCGCTCGCCGAGAAGCTGCGCGAGTACAACTGCTTCCCCGTGTTTGTGCCACGCGAAGAAGCGCGGCTCTACTATGAAGAGTATTGTAAGCAGTCGCTGTGGCCGACGTTCCACAATGTGATTGACGTCTACTCGCCCATCGACGTGGTCCCGGAAGGAGACACGGACAAGCCGATCCACTACTGGACGCCCGACTCGCAAAAGCTCGCGTGGCAGGCGTATGGCAACGTCAACCAACTCTTTGCCACGGTGCGTATCTGATCCATTTCTTGTGGGGGGAGGGTTATGGGCAGCGCCTGACATATTTGTATGCTAGAAAATATGCGAGCTGTACGAACCGGGCGACGTCATTTGGGTGCAGGACTATCACTTGTTGCTCACGCCGTCCTACATTATTCGCAAAGTGCGGAACGCCAACGTCGGGCTCTTTCTGCACGTGCCGTTCCCGTCGTCGGAAGTGTTTCGCACGCTGTCGGCCCGCAAAGAGATTTTGCGCGGCATGCTCAATGCCGACCACATTGGCTTCCACCTCTTTGAGTACGTTTTTTTATTTGGAAAAAAAGTGACATAGAAATATGCTGCATAGGAGTCTAACAGTGGTATGTGTCTAGGTATGCACGCCACTTTATGTCGGCGTGTAAACGCATCTTGGGGTTGTCGTACCATCCGATTCTGCGCGGACAATTGGGCATTGACTATGGCGGCCGCCGCGTCGCCGTGACCTGCAGCCACTTGGCGATCGACGCCGTCCGCATCGACAAGGCCCTTGAGGAAGTGCCCGTGCGCGAGCGCGTGGTCGCGCTTCGGCAGCAGTACCGCGACAAGAAGCTCATTGTCGGCTGCGACAGCGTCGAGCGGCTCAAGGGCATTCCACTCAAAATGCTGGCGTTTGACGCCTTTCTCACGCGGTGTCCCGACTTTATCGGCAAGGTCGTGATGATCCAAAAGGGTATCCACCGCCGCGGGCGCGCCTATGATTACCTGCAAAGCAAAAAAGAGATTGAGCACGTGGTAACGGCGATCAACGCCAAGTACCGCGACCGCGCGCGTGGTGGCAATGTCATTGACTATGAAGAGATTGAGGAATTCCCATTTCGAGACCGCGTCGCACTCTGGCGCGTGGGCGACGTCCAGCTCACGACCGTGCTCCGAGACGGACTCAACACGACGCCGTTCGAGTACATTGTGACCCACAAGACGGCCGCCGGGGTCGTGATTTTGAGCGAATTCTCGGGCAGCAGTCGACTGCTCAGCGGCGCCATCACGGTAAACCCGTGGGAGCTCGACCAGCTCATTGATGCGATCCGCGACGCCATGTACATGACGCCAAAAGAACGCGAGCACCGCCGCGACTGCGACTTTCAGTTTGTATCGTCGAATCCGCCGCGGCGCTGGGCCAAGTGCGTGCTCAGCGACATTGTGAATGCCCGCAAGAAGGAAGACATGTACGTCTACATGGGCACGGGCTTTGGCTTGGATTTCCGCGTCATGGAGGTCAGCGCACGGTTTCGGGTGCGTCGTACTATGCTCTCTCGAACGAATATTGGTGGTACCGATCGTAATTTTTCTTCTCTGTGCCTTTGGTTTTAGAAACTGACCGAGCCCGAGATTGCGCCCATGTACCGCACGAGCAAGTCGCGCGCAATTTTTCTCGACTACTACCGTACGCTCGCGCCCGACGTCTCCAAGATGCTGGGCGTGCGCTGGCCCGACGTGTCGCTCTCGGCGTTGAGCACGCTCGAGCACTTGAGTAAAGACCCGCGCAACGCAGTCTTTGTCGTGAGCGGCTGCAACTGCGACGTGCTCGCGGAAAAGTTTGGCGGCGTACCCGGCCTTGGACTCGTGGCCGAGCATGGGTACTTTATCAAGCGCGCCGTCATGGGCCAGAATGCACGCATGGCCCGCCCGTGGGAACGCAATAGCGACGTGTTTACGACCGAGGCCGCGAGCAAGCGATGGCGCGACAAGGCCGAAAAGATTATCGAGTTGTATGTCGATCGCACGAACGGTGCGTCCCTGGAGAGACGCAAGAGCGCCGTGCTGTTTCGGTACGGCAAATCGGATTTCGAGTTTGGTGCACTCCAGGCCGCCGAGCTCAAGGAGCACTTGGAGAGCGTGTTTGCCGGCTGGCCGCTGAGCGTGATCCAGGGCAAAGACTATATCGAAGTGCGGCCCGAGGGCGTCGGCAAGGGCAAAGTGATGGAGCGACTATTGGAGACCATGCGCATGGAAAACAACCGCGTCGACTTTGTGCTGTGCGTTGGCGACGACGTGGCCGACGAGCTCATGTTTGAAAAGCTCAATGAACTCACGGCGGGCGCCGTCATTGCCAAAGGTGCGTGGGGAGAAGGAGATTTCTTGGTGAGGATATGACCCAACATATTGACGATGTAGGATGTTGTTGGTTGTAGATCGCGTGTTTACGTGCACGGTCGGACAAAAGCCGTCAAAAGCCGAGTTTTACGTGGACGACTACACAGACGTCATCTCGTTGCTCAAGTCGCTCACAGTCGTCTCGACCAAGGTTCGTTTATTTGCTCTGTCTGTGGTGCCGGCTCGTAGAGCGTACTGAGACAAATGCGGTTTGTGTCTCTCCCTTCGACAGTCGAACCGCAACTATTCGCTTTCGGATATGCAGGCGTTTATGCGCACCGAGAGCAGTACGAGTCCACAAATGGCATCGTCGTCGTCGTCGTCGTCGTCTGGGTTTTCTCGGAATGCGCGCTCCGAGTCGTCGTTCCGACGAACGCCAAGTCGCTACGCACTGCAGCAGCATGCACTGTACGCTTGGTGTACTTTCCCATGGATTATGATGCCAGTCTCATCTAATGTCTTCCACTTGAAACAGCTCGACGGTGCTAGAGGAAGACCAGCTAATTGGTGGCGACGCCAACTTGCTGTCCCCCAACACGAGACTCTACGCATCCCACAGCACGAGCAGCAATCCGCTCATGCCACGCAAGCGAAGAAAGCGGTGGACCACGTGGCTCCAACAGGTCGGCGTCTTTATTCTCGTCTTGGCGGTCGTGCAGTGGCGACGGCGAGTCACGAACCCACACGACAAGAAGCTACTGACGTATCTGTTGGGATCTATCGGCGTCGCCTGGTCGATCCACCGCGTGCGTGCGAAACCCAGCAAAGAATAAGTCCAAATCTAATGCAAAAAACGAATCCAATTAAAAGTGAATCCACTCCTTTGTTTGGTCCCCTCACATGGAGATGCCATTTTCGGTGCACCACTTTTTCATGATGCGCAAAATGTACTCGACCTGCGGGTTGTTGTTGGCCTTGAGCATGCCCATGACTTCCTCCAGTTCGACGCGCGACGACTTGCCGGCGACCATGCGCTGGAACACGCCGACGCACGCGCCGCGCTTTCCTTCCCAATACTCGGGGTCCGGATCGAGCCGCTCGAGCACGTCAAAGGCCTTGGCCGCGTATAAGAACTCGCCCATCTTGTAGCAGTCGTGCGCAATGAGCTGCAGCAAATTGAACGAGTCGTCCGAATTGTCGAGCTTGAGGTAGAGGTCCCACGCGGCCGACGGATTGTGGTTGAGAATGTAGCAGCGGCAGAGCCAGCTCACGTAGCAATAGTCGCGGCGGTAGTCCTCGCGCTGCACGCGCATGAGCGTCTCGAGTGCCTCTTGGTGGCCGCCCGTATTGCAGAGCGAGACGCCATAGTTCCAGTTAAAGTCGTCTTCGTTGTACAGGTACTGCTTGATCGAGTTCATGTAAATGTTGACGTCTTCAAACTGCTTGAGCAGGTAAAAGCACGACGCCATGCACTGCCGGCCCGGGATCGTGTCGCACTCGGTCGGCGACGAGCCGACCAACTGAAAGTACTGCTGGGCCGTCTTAATGTGCTGCCGCGAGGCCGTGGCCTG
Source organism: Pythium volutum (assembly GCA_023334575.1). Taxonomy (NCBI): domain Eukaryota; phylum Oomycota; class Peronosporomycetes; order Pythiales; family Pythiaceae; genus Pythium; species Pythium volutum. The sequence continues at coordinate 17,770 of JAADVC010000513.1, forward strand.
GCCCAGCGTCGCGTGGACCACACCCTTCAAAATGTACTCTTGCGGCGTCGACGGCTCCGTATCCTTGATGAGATCGTAGGCCTCTTGGAGCTTGTCGTGCTTGAGATAGTACACGACCAAGTTCAGTCGCGCCTCCGAAAGCGAGTCGACAAGCGGCGGCAGCACGCGCAGCGCGTTCGCGCCGTCTTCAAACACGACCATGTTGTGGCCCACGAGGTCGTTGTTGTCAATGTTGAAGCCGCGGTCCGTGAGCGTCTTGATCTCGTCCTTGGCGGCATTGCCGTTGTAGAGCTTGAACTGATTACAGGCCTTGACGTTGATGGCGACGACGCTGTCGGGATAGGCCTGCAAGTAGGCCTGCATGATCTCGAGCGAGACGTCGTAATAGTCGAGCTTGTAGTAGCACATGGCGACATACACGTTGAGCGCAATGTCGTCGCGGTTCTCCAGCAGCAGCCGCTTGTAAATGTCGGTCGCCTCTTGGTAGTGGTTACGCAGATAGTGGATCGCGGCGAGCGAGAGCTGGTCCTCTTTGGCGTCGGTGAGCTGCTGGTGATAGATGAGCAGCTTGTCTTCGTCGCCGAGCTTGTGGGCACAGTGGAACAGCACGCGGTTCTGGAGCACGCCCGTAGGGCCCTTGGTCGCCTCTTTCATGGCTTCCTTGAACATTTGGAGATAGTACATGCAGCACGCGCGGTAGAGAAAGATCTCGGGTGAGTCGTCGGCGTCGCGCACCTGGTCGTAGCAGTCGAGCGCGCGTTGGTAGTTGCCCAAGTGAAAGTACGTGTACGCGAGCCAGAGAATCGTCTTGCGCTTGTCGTCGCCCGTCGCCTTGGCGCCGGAGCTCTCTTCACTCTTGAGATTAAACTCGAGGATCGCGGCCGCGCCCGTAAAGTCGCGCTTGGCGACGCATTCCTCGACGGTCAGTCCCTTTTTGGTCTTGGCCTTGACCGCTTCTTGTTGCTGCAGGAGGCCATCAGATTAGACCCTTCTCCACGAGAATCCAGTCTTCTATTCCGTGGTCTAACGCACCTTGGCGCTCTGTCGCTGCTTGGGCTTGGCGACGTACATCTCGCTTTTTATCTCGTTCTCGATCGCGGGGGGAACACACACAAGATCCAATTGCCCCCGCGTCCTTTCGAGGCAGCGTTTTGTTGACGTCCATATATGTCCATATGGATATGTATACATTGAAGTCAGGACCAAACAAACATCACTCTTGTGCAAATATGCTTTCAATACAGGAACCGTCTTGTATTCGAGTGGTTCGCTACCATTGACGGCGGGAACTCAAAGTTCAAAGGGAAACGTCGCCGTGAAAATGAAGGTCTACACAGCGGCGCTCGCGGCGGGAGGGGAGAATTGAATGAATACCCGCCATAGGTATGGACTATGAATACTGTTTACAAGTGTTGCGGACGTCTGCGACCTATGGCGGATCTCTATAACAACCGAATCCACGTTATGCACACGCGCGTTTCCCCCCTTGATGGAGGAAGCAGCGCTGTCGGTATATTTAGCGTGCGCTCGAGCCAACGCGCTGACGGCTCGATACCTTTCAACTGGCGACCGCCGTTTCCGAGTTTCCGAAATGCTCGTGGTCTTCGCGATTGTCCGTCCACAACGGAAACCACTTCCCGTCCTCGATTCCAGCATTCAATGCCCCGCTGAGCCAGCGTCCGGACTTGCCGGTGGGACGATTTTCTATCCAATCGCTGTGATAAAAGGTGACGGAAGAAG
>JAADVC010000514.1:0-19499 GCA_023334575.1 Pythium volutum
ACACACACAGAACGTGCCCAACACGCGTGTGCCAAGGGCAATTACTTTTGCTCCAAGCTCGTAGTCAGACCTCGTCTTCCCGTCAAGAACTCACGAACCCTTGGTGATGCAGGGACAGCAACGGGGCGCTGGCCCAGACGGCGCGATCGCGACCTGCTCACGTCCCCACCATGGCGGCGACGACAGCCCACTCACCTCTCTCTTGTGTCCGTGGAAACGCAGCAGCAAGGACGCCACGTCCAAAAAGCACCAAAAAGCCACGACCAAGAAAGTCACACAGTGGCAGCTGCTCCATCTTTTCCACCGGCTCGCGATCTTTGCGGCCGCGCTCGCGTACATTGGCCGGTCGGTCCAGGGCGCCGCTGGCTCCATCTACGTGCTCCACTCGACGCCGCTGCCGCGTGCCGATCTCGGCGTGTACGCGTCGCCGCTGATTCCGCTCTGGGCCGGCGCTTCGACGATCCGCACGAGTCCGCTGGTCACACTCGCGCTGCACAACACGACCGCGCCTATTGCCAGCACCCTCTATTTAGAGTCGGCGAGCACCGTCTCCACCACGGGCTGTTCGGGCGTTGCGCATTTCAATGCCGCCATGTACAGCAACGTCTTTCTACGGTCGCTCGCCGCGGCGCTGCTCGCACAAACGGCCTACAACCTCACGTTTCTCGCGCCGCTGGAGCTCATCGCGCCGGTCGTCGACTGCGGCTTTGACGGACTCGTGCAGGGCACGCAGTCGCTCGTGCGTACGCATTACCTCGTGCGCCACAAGAACGTCACGGACGACGTATCCCTACTCACGTTCTCCATGTCGATGCAAGACTATGAGATCCCCAAGCAAAACCAAAAGGGCCCGGCCGGTGTCGCGACGCTCGAGCTGCTCCAAGACATGGGCTCTTCTGGACCAGTGGACCACTATTACATTGTCGCGCAGAGTTACCCGTACGCGGCACTCAAGTTTCAAGTGTACACGATGCTGGGTCTCACGGCCGACCACGAGTGGCGCCTGCTGAGCATTCCGTCGATCCCGATGCTCGAGACCCCGAAAGAGATTGTCACGGCGAGCCGCCGCGGCATGTACATTAACGTCGAGACCGAGCAGAGCAACTACCGCAACGCCAACGCCGTCCCGGACTCGACGCCGTCACTTGTGCTGTCTCAATGGCGGTGGCAGGGCGGCACGGTATTGCGTGACTCGTGGGGCTGGGTCCACTGTGTCCACGTGCTCTTTGCGCTGGACGCACTCGTGAGCATGGCCGTGCTCTTTCTCGTGGTCTACCGCAACTTGCTGCTTGGTAAGATCTGGGTCGGCGACGCGTTCGTGTCGGTCGCCAATACGCTACTGTACCGCAGCGCCATCATCCTGCTCGCGTGGGTCGTCAACGACGGCTGGACCATCATGGAGTTTTGCTACGCGAACGCGAACCGCATGGTCGGCGATCCGTTCTTCTATAGCGAACCGGCCATGGTGCGTGCCGATCTGCTCACGCTCTTTTTAGGGCTTTCGAGCATTGTCGGGTACGTGTTACGCGAGCGCATTGATCCAGCTCTGGTCGTGTTTCTCTTTGAAATGGGGTTTTGCTTCCGCAACGACATTGGCTTTCGCTTCCCACAGACGCGAGCCACAGTCACGCAGTACGCACTCGCCGACGTCGCACTGGGTACGCTGCCCATGAGCGCGCTCGTCGCACAGACCACACCGCTGCGGCTCGGCACGGTCCACCCATTGGCGTCCAAGCACGTCGGCTTTATCTTTCTCTCGCTGCTGCCGACCTACAGTATGCTGGGTTTTGTGATCGCGTACGCACTCGCACGCAAACTGTACCGGTATTGGTACCCGGAAAAGCTCCACATTGTGCGCACGACCGACACGGCGTCCGACCGTGCCGACGGCGAGCTGCAGGCCCTCAAGCGTAACCTCACGCTCTTTGAACTCGCGACCGGTGCGGCACTGCAGCGCCGCGTCGGTGTCGTGTCCGACTATGAAAACTGCCTCTACATTAAGGGTCTCAAGTACGCAAGTGCCGACGGCATTTACTGCAGCGGCTACGTCATTGCGAACGGCAAGTTTCTATTGGCGACCACGGATTTAGTCGCGATTTTCTTCATGAAGCTGCTGCGTGTGCGGTTCAAGAACATTTATGGGTACGAAGTCGACGGCAGCACGGTCCAGCAAACGGCGCGGCTGCTGTACCCGCAGACCATTGCGTGGCACGATCTGCTGCGGCTCAACATTAGCGTGCTGTCGTGAGAAAAGAACAGCACACCTAAAAAATTTCCTAATCATACATAGGTTTTGGCACCAGTTCACTGTGATGCTGAGGAGATAGGGAGGAACTCCTATTCCTTCCTGTTCAAGCCTATTCCTATCCCCATACCTGGAACCAGAACGATCTGATCTCATCAGCGCTCGATATATCTATGGCTATCTGGCATTGTCCAGCGACCTAGAAGCCATGCACGAGATCCTGGGAGTCTTGACTCACGGTTGGCCATCCACGAAAAAACGTCTTCAGTACCCGACCAGCGCTTCCCCGTTACAGACGGAGAGAGAGAGAGAGAAGAGTCTCGATGGCGGACGACGCCCTAGACCACGACGGCGTCGCCATCCAGCGTCAACACCGACCCGATGATGGTCAACGCAGTGAGCACGTCGGTATCCACGCGCTCGGCCAGCTCTTGTGTCCGTGGAAGTCTCAGAAAGGCGCCAAGTACAAGGTCCAGGGCGACACCACCCAAACCAATACCCAAACCCAAACCCAGGCCCACGCCCAGGCCACGACGCGCGCGACGCTCTGGCAGCTCGTGCAGCTGTGTCGCCGGCTCGCGATCGTCGCGGCGGCCATCGTGTACATTAGCGTCTCGCTCTCGGCGTCCACAGCGGCCATGAACTTGCTGCGCGCGGCGCCGACGCCCGTGGTCGACATGAGTTACTTTTCGTCGCGGCTCATCGCGTCGTGGGCCGGCTCGGCATCGCTCCGCGCGAGTCCGCTCGTCACAATCGCGCTGGGGAATTCTACAGAACCGATCAACGAGACCATCTACCTGGACGGCGCCACGGTCTCACATACGGGCTGCGCGAGTATCCCCGACTACGACCCGGCCGTGTACGACAACGCGTTCCTGCGAGGCGTCGCGGCCACGCTCGTCGCACAGACGTCGTACAACCTCACGTTTCTTCGTGACGTGGAGCTCGTCGCGCCGGTCGTCGACTGCTACTGGGACGGCGTCATCATGAACTTGGCAACGGCCATGCGCGTCTACTACGTCTTGCGCGACCGCCGCGACCCCGACGACGTCATGCTGCTGTCGTTTGCGTGGTCGATCCAGGACTATGCGACCCCGCAGCAGCACCAGCGAGGTCCCGCCGGTGTCGCGAACGTCGCACTGCTGCGCAGCATGGCGCCGGGCAGCCGCGTCGACCATTTCTACGTGGCCGCGCTTCGGTATCCGTACGCGCCACTGCAATTCCAAGTCTATGAATTGCTAGGCCCGACACGCGACCACGAATTGCGATTGCTGGGCATCCCACCGGACCCGGCGCTCGAGACGCCCAAGGAAATCTGGACCGCGGCGCGCACGGGCTTTTACCAAAAGGTCGCGACCCAGCAAACCAATTTCCGCAGCGCCTATGCGATCACCGAAAGTGACCCGACGCTCGTGCTGTCGCGGTGGCGTTTCCAGGGCGGACCCGTGCTGCGCGACACGTGGGGCTGGGTTCACTTTGTCCATGGACTGTTTGCGCTGGACGCACTATTGAATCTCGTCGTGCTGGTCGTCGTGGCGTACCGCAATCTATTGCGCGGCCGGCTCTGGCTCGGCGACGCGTTCGTCTCGGTCTCCCATACACTACTCCACCGCGGCGCGCTCGTGCTGCTCACGTGGGTCGTTAACGACGGGTGGACACTCATGGAGTTTTGCTACCAGTACGCCAACGACATTTCGCACTACATGACGTTCTACGGCTCACCGGCCATCATCCACGCCGATCTGCTCACGCTCTTTCTCAGTCTGGCCAGTGTACTGGGGTCACTCTTCCGGGAACGCATTGATCCGGCGCTTGTCGTGCTGCTCTTTGAACTGGGCTTTCACCACCGCATTACGATCGGCAATGGCGTGCTCCTCATCAAGAACGCCATGCTCTATTTCTCACTCACCGACATTCTTCAGGGCAAGCTCGCAATGGAGACCGTGTACGCTCAGAGCACGCCCATGCGACTCTGGACCATTCACACGCTCGCGGAAAAGAACCTCGTGTTTCTCGCACTGTCGCTGCTGCCCGTCTTTATCCTGCTCAGCGTGCTCCTACTCTACGTGGCGTTGCGCAAGCTCGCGCGCCGTGTCTTTCCGGAAACGCCCCACGTCCTCAAGGTCTCGAATTACTCGGAAAAGCTCGACGAGCTCCAGGGGCTCTTGCGCAACCTCACGCAGTTTGAACTCGCGACCGGTGCGGCACTGCAGCACCGCGTCGGCGTCGTGTCTGACTATGAAAACTGCCTCTACATCAAAGGTCTCAAATACGCGAGCGCCGACGGCATTTACAGCAGCGGCTACGTGATTGCGAATGGCAAATTTCTCATTGCGACTGTGGACCTCTGGGCCATTGCGCTGGTCAAGCTCACGCGCGTGCGGTTCCAGACCATGTACGTGTACGACGTCACGGGCAGCACGGTCCAGCCCACGGTGCGGCTGCTGTACCCGCACACGATCGCGTGGCGCGATCTGCTGCGGCTCGACATTTCCATGCTCTCGTAACAGTAGACTAACTAGTCCATACCCCGTTCAGTCCTACTGAACGGAGACTGCGTTCGAGACTTACGACTAGTTGAACGAGCCTACAGAGATATCCGTGCTTCGCTCCGTGCGCGTCCTTGCGTCGAGCTGAGGGAGCCTTGGATCGGTCGTCCTGACGTCACGACCCAACCCGTTGATACACTCGATCGAACCTACCGGCATAACAACCTGTTCAGCTCCTCCAAGCGGGAGATACACGTACTGTTTCGAGCCCTGAGACTTTGGATTTTATCCCACTCATGTGCATCATGAATCTTCAGCTTGTGGACGTCCGAGAGCATACTAGGACGTAGTACAAAATCCAGAAGGAGAGTGCGTACCCGCCATGGCCGAGTGCAGTCGCGCAACCGAAGCGCAGCAGCGTGCAGCACGTTGGGCGAGCGCGAGCCTGAGAGCACCACAGCCGCGCACAGGAAGAAATGCGCGACTGTTCGTTGCTATGATATTCTTCGAACAAGTGTTGCTTAATGCTACCTAGTCCGTCATACACACGAACACAGCTAAGGTAGTCGCACGAAAAACCCTTGATGTAAAGTCATGAATAGCACCTTTGTTGGGCGTCTTGGGATGGTCAGAACGCCCAATTCGCCTGCTCTGGGCACCCGAGTCAATACCAGCAACACCCAGCAGACCCTCATGGTCTCGACGGCCTCGCCACCGTCCGTGAAGCCGGTCCGGGACACGCACAGCACGGCCTCGGGCACAGCCCTCCAACGAACCTCCCCGTGCTCCGCTCAAGCCGCTCACGTTCTCACAGCGCATCCACGTCGTGCATCTCATCCTCATCCTCGTCGCGGCGCTGTGGTACATGGCGACGTCGCTCCAGAGTTCAATCGCGTCGCTCCACGTGCGCAACATTCTCGCGAGGATGGGCACGTCGACGATCCGCACGAGTCCGTTTGTCACGCGGCTGCTCCAGAACGAGACGACGCCGCGCAATTACACGGTCTACCTCGAAGCCGACGGCGGGTGGTCTGCGACGGGCTGCACGACGCCGCGCTTCAACAAGCGGCTCTACAGCAACGCCTTTCTGCGGCTCGCACTGCAGAGAATGCAGCGCGACTGCGCCTACAATTTCAGTGAACTCGTAACCTACGAAGTCATGCTGCCGATCGTCGACTGCTCGTTCACGCCGCTCATGCGTGGCGCCGACACGAACGTGCGCATGTTTTTCTTACTGCGCAACCGCCGCGACGCGGACGACGTATTGCTCGTGGCCTCGCGGTTCAATATGCAAGACTACAAAGTACCTGAAATGAACGAGTCGGGTCCGTACGGACTCGCAATCAAGAAGACATGAGCGAGCCGGCCGTCTTCAAGACCGTGTTTCTAGGTGCACTCGGGTATCCGTTCGAGCCGTTCCGTGGGCTCGTGTACACGGCGCCCGAGCTGAACGATCGCGGCTGGTGGGTCATGACGGCACTGCCGCCGAATGCCGCGACCGCGCCCAAGCAAGTCGTGACGTCGAGCCGCACGGGCTTTTATGTGGGCTCGGACGGCGAGCAAGCCAATATCAAGAACCAGTACTGGAGCGTCGACCGTGACCCTGTCTTGGCACGAACGAAATGGAACTGGCACGGCGAGCCCGTGCTCAAAGACTCGTGGGCGTGCGTGCATTTGATCCACAGCGTCTTTGTCGTGGACTGCGCACGCAGCCTCGCGCTGCTCTTTCTCGTCATGGGCCGCAATTTCCAAGCTGGAAAGATCTGGGTCGGCGATGCGTTCGTGTCGATCTCGTCGTCGCTGCTGCTGCGCGGTGTGTGGATCCTGGGCTCGTGGACACTGAGCGGGTACTGGTCGCTGGTCGAATTCTGTGTCCACGACGCGCACACGCTCGCGGGTACGCAAGAGATCTTTTTCCATGTCTTTCGCGAAGGCATTGATCCGGCGTATGCGATCGCCGTGTTTGAGACTGTGTTTAGCGCACGCGCGATCGTCAAAAGCTTCCCACGAGTCGTGGCCACGCTCACCGAGTACGCGATCGCCGACACAAACTTGTCGATCCTGGGCGTGAACCAGACCGTCGCACTGTCGTCGCCGCTGCGGCTCTGGACGAGCCACAAGCTGCCACCAAAAAACCTTGGCGTGATTTTCGCGTGCCTGTTCCCACTCTACTTTGCACTCGCTTTGGTCATGGTCTTTGTCGTGCTGCGCAAACTCTACCGTCGCCTCTTCAAGCGATCCATCGTGTACAGACAAAACACGACCGGCACTCAAGTCTCGGACGTGGACGACGCGAGCACGACGGTATTATACAAGCGAAGCCTCACGCTGTTTGAGATCTCGACCGGCGCCGAGCTGCAGACGCGGTACGGACTCGTGTCGGACTTTAAGAACTATCTGACTATCAAGGACATGAAGTACGCGAGCGCCGACGGCGTGTACAGCAATGGCTTTGTGGTCGCCAACGGCAAATTCCTCGTGGCGGCCGACGACTTGGTGCCGATGGCGCTGCAAAAGCTGCTGCACGTGCGGCTCCGCAATCTCTACGCGTACCAAGTGGACGGCAGCACGGTCCAGCAGCGCGCATGGCTCGTGTACCCACACAGGCTCAGCTGGGACGATCTCGTGCATCTCAACGTGACGGTCCTCTCGTAAATTACAGGGGGAAAAGAGCAGCTTCAAGGGTCAAATGAGTTCACTTAGATTTCGCTAGTCGCACCGACCAAAGATTTGAAATGTTCCACAATTTTGTGTGGGCCTCACTATAGAACGGACTACAGTAGTCAGATGTGGGCCGCTCCAAAGGCTCCATTCTCTGTGCCAGAGAGGAGCAAAGTCGATTGTGATTGGCAGAAATACGCAACTGTATGAGTGGATTGGAGATGGGACGAAAGAGGAATTCTTTCCCATGACCGACAGCGGGACGCAGCTGTGCTACTGACGGCTGAAGAGAATCCGTGCTGGCTCGGAGGTCGCTCTTCTGTCGCATTGAAGAGACTTTCTTACGGCAGCCAAGGCCATCCCCACGCGCGAAATCCGCATTTTGGATCATGGCGACCTTTATATATATTAATAGCGGCATGTTGTGTGGGAATCAAATCCCAATCTGGAGTTCTTGTTCAAGTGGCAACGACTGGCCGCCACACGGGTCGCTCAAGTTTTGCCTGTCAAAAAAAGAGAAAGGCAGCACATCCCAACATCACGTGACCTATCTCAGTACACTGTGTGTAATGACGCTGCTTATTTCAGACGGATTTTTTGCTCAAGTTACAGTACAGTGCACCGGAGGGGGGGTCCACCAACGGATGCCATCACCAACTGTGTCCAGTGCAGCGCACTACTGTACTGTGGGGATCTACAGTATCTGCACGTGTCACTCTCGCTGCCGCACGCCCAAAACCAAGCGCGAGAGCAGAAGGACGCCCACACCAAATGGTTGCCAACAATCCCCAGGCCATGTCGGTTTGGTCTTCTCCGGGTTTGGCCACCAACCTTCCTTTGTGTTTGTCTGTCCCGGTCGACGCGATAGAGATGCGACATCGTCCGACTTTTTCATCCAATCAAATAGTCCACATTTAGGTTCCAGCCAATAACGTTGATGTATCTAATTAGGGATAGGGTTGTAGCTAACCCATTTGGGCTTGAGGGTCTGGCAGGCTTGGTCTCTCTTTTGGAGCCCTGCTGGAAAGATAGCCATGCATTCGACGGGAACAAAATCAAACAAACGCGTTCACTTCTCGTCCAGCATTGTAAGTCGGAGGTTGCGCTGCGCTCCTCCATTCCAATTTCCATTGGGGGAGAGCGCGAGTCCTTTCTGCCATGAATGAGTGATTGAGGACTGACAGGCCACCGGTTTTCTTCTCTCGCTGTCTCCCATTTCTGCAGAGTATTGAATCCCCCTCGTGTCCCGTCGTCCTCTGTTTTCTCCCCCTTTGTGCGCTATGGAAGCCTCGCTACTGTGTACTGAAGAGAATGTGACGCTCTCGCCATCGTCGGTCGCGGCGGCCGTCGCGCCGCGTGACGAGAGCCAGGACCCGATCCAAGTGCTTCGCTTGATGGCGCGACGAGAAGTCGACTATGGCGCGTGCAACGCCAACTACCTCGGCGAGGTCCAGCGCGACGGCATGGACGAGAGCTGGCGTCGTAAGATTGTCCGATGGATGTTTGAGGTGCGTGTCTCTCTCTCTGCCATAGATGGAGCTGCTGGCCATGGCCTCAATTGCTCACATGTTGCTGTTCCATTTCTGAAACTAGACCGCCAAGGCCTTTGACCTGACGCGCGACACGGTCGGCTGCGCAGTGTACATCATGGACCACTACCTGTCGAAAAAGTCCGTCAACAAGATCTTGCTGCAGCTCGTGTCCATGGTGTCCATGTACATTGCGTCCAAGATGCACGAGCACCAGCCAATCTCCATGGTGGGTTTGGATGGAACCATGTTAAAGTTCTGTTTGGTGCATTGTCTTACGCTCTCTCGCCCCATTCACTAAAATAGGAGGAGATGGAGCTCTTGTCGCAGCGCAAGTTCACGCGCCACGACATTCGCTTTGTCGAGGCGCAGCTTCTCAAGAAGCTCGGCTGGCGCCTCAACCCGCCGTCGTCCTTCATGTTCGCAAGAGACTTTGTGCAGGTGCTTAACGCCGACCTTGTCTCTCCCTCCAGCAAGGCCGAGCTCGAGCGCGACGTCATGGCCTTTCTCGAACGTGTCGTCGAAGAGTCTGCGTCGCTGACCTTCCTCGCCTCTAGCGTCGGCATGGCCGCGGTCCACGTGGTCTTCAACGCACGGAAAATGCGGCCCAGCTCGGCCATCCAGGACGCGATCCACGCAGTCGACATCACGGGCGCCGACTTTGTGGACTGCTACCGGTGGTTGCGGCAGCTCCACTGCCAGCTCCACGAGCCACAGGCGGCGCCGCGGTTCGTGAGTGTTGAAGAAAGCAAGACGACGGACGCGTCGCGGTCCATCAGTCCCACGGGCGTCGAGGACGGTGCGGGTGCTGTGGATCCGGACGATGAGTTACCAGCGGAGCTGCTCGTGGACGCGGCGCCGGACTCATCGTCGGACGAGCAGCCGCAGCGCAAGCGCGCCCGCGTCGATGTTCGCTAGGTTTTTGACGATTGTCCAGCCGAGATTGTGTTGTTTCCAAACTGTTTCCGGTCGCTCGCGGTGCGGCGCGTCGAGTCTGTGGGGCTGCGAGTCGCGCGAGCCGTCGCCGCTTGCCCCAGCGTGCCAACAGACAAGTGGGTGCTGCGGGTAGACCAGAGAAGCTCTTTCTATTTAAGGCAACAACGAATCCAAACGACTACTAGTGTACGTAGTAGTATTTAAAACTCGTCCATGTCGTTTTCCATTCTCCGTAACATCATTGCATGCTTGGTTGTCGAGGTGTTGACGCTGCATCGCCAACAGCGCTGGCCCATCGATCTGCGGATATACTACGTAGTATATATACTACGTAGTATACACTATTGACTGCTGCCTTTCCGCAATACCAACCAACAGAAGAGTAGCCAGCCACTCAACACTAGAGGCTGCATGCCATAGAACTGTCTCACCTCCATGATCCCATTAGCATCGCGGATCAATTCTTCTCGGCGACTGCTGGAGCATTCTCTGAGAAAAAATCTTATCAGTTTTGACCAATAAGTGACGAATACGTGATCATTGCGGGCCAAGAACTACGTGCCATGGGTTCAACCACGGGTCTACGGGTGAGAGACCCGTGGTTTTCTTCGGCTTGGAAACAAAGGATCAGAAGCCTGGTCCGGTCGAAGCTCCTCATCACAAGGCTCATGCTGGCGCACGTGGGATGTTGCGTTCATCCACAAGCCATAGATATGGCATGCAACAACAGTCCAGTCCATGCGGATCTGTGCTGCATGATTCAACAGGGCCAGCTGTGTGAACGCTTTTTTATTTTCCAAATGTGCCGATGGATACAACCTTTTCTGCCACTGATCCGAATCCAGAGATGCTAAAAAGTCCGCAATTTCGACTGGAGAAGCCACAGGAAGCTTCGTGGCCATAGAATTCCGAATGCCACAACAATCGTGGGCAATGGTCCGTCCGACTCGGAGCTGGTGGGACAACACAGTTCGTCTCCTCCCGAATCGACATTCGCCATGTGCATACAGGCTTTCACACTCTGGATTTCCAGAGAGTCCAGTTTTGTTCTCGCTTGTTGGCGTCGGGGTTCGATTTCTCTCGGATCTCATCACTTGTACTCCCCCTCTCGCTCAAAAAAGTGATGCTGTTCTCGCGTTGAACCCGCCCTCGCACTGTCACACATCCGCGCCTCCCCTTTTCGAGCACGCCATTTCGGGGCAAAAAGCTTTCTTCAAGTGCAAGCTTGGCTTGGTCTGGTGGCGGGAGAGGTTAGGGCAGTGGACCCACGCCCACCATGACAAGCTATTCTTCACATCCACAAAACTCGAGGTTTGGCGAGGTTTTTTCCAGCACAAGATCCCACAGAAAATCGGCGGAAGAAAGGCCGACTGGCTGGTCAAAACGCTGTTTTGAGCCCCCATTTGACCCGCCTTTTGACTTGGATGCGGGTTGTGTGTTGCGGCCGTCGTGTTGTTTGCGTCGGGACTTGGGAGGGTTCGACCAGCCGCTCTCTGCTTGAACGCCTGCCGACCGACCCAACACCCAACAGCTCGATAGAACGCTGGAGCCGTCGAGATCGCCCAGCCACAAGCCCCCTGCGACCGCGAAAACGGAAACCGCCCCGCTGGCTCGGCCACACCCGACCACACGACCACACGCAATTCTCACACGCAACAAACAAACCACCAACCGCTCTCAGGATCATCGCTGATTGTTCGTCCAGCGCGCCAAGCAAACAAACATCCGTCCAACCACAATCCCTTTTCAAGTTGTGTGTACCGTACGGTCCAGGCACGCACGTCCGTCCGTACTGTACCTAACTCACGAGTCCCAAGTTTTCCAGACCTGCCAGCGTCCAGCGTCGAGAGCTGCGAGTCCCAGTCAGCCAGCGGCAACCAGCAAACCACCCGCATCCAGAGACCACCACCAACCAACGACCATGCTTGAGAACGAAGTCGCCGAGACGCTCATGAGCCTATCGGCACCGGACGAGCGCCAATTCGCGTCACCGCTCTATGCGCGCGACGGGCTCCCGTGGCACCAGCAGAATCCGAGCCACAATGACAAGAAGCGCTCGTTCCAGAGCTTTACGCATGTCGCATTGGGCTCGTCACTGCCGTCCCATGGGTCGTCATCCGCGTACCTCGACGACTATGCCATGCTTCAGCGCAAGATCCACGAGCGCCCCTTGACGTCCATGATCCCAGCCAAACACCGCCGTCGCGACGTCGTGGACGATGACGACGATGAAGAGGACGACGATGACGATGACGACGACGACCATGACCATGACAATGACAGCAGCGACGTGGACATGGGCACACAGGACTCGTCGTCCCACTCCGACGCGTCGTCCGAGGGCCACACGCGCCGTCCGTGGCGCGGGTTCCGCTCGCCGTTTGACGGGCTCGTGGCCGCCGCGGCCTCGAACCAGAGCGACCACGAAGACGACTTTTTCGCCGTCGCGAGGTCGGCGCCAACGTCGTCGTCGTCATCGTCCAGGCCCATTTCGATCCCGAGCAAGCGCGACCCGTTTGGCTCGGCCCACTTTCACCACGGCACGCCGCCGCGGCCCCCGTCGCACCACCACCATCAGCACCAGCAGCACGACCACCATCGCCATGGACTGCCCATTCCGCCGCGCCGTAGTGACCACCACCACCACCACCACTCGTCGTCATCATCGTCGTCGTATAAAAAGTGGAGCCTCTCGCGCGTCAAGGAAGACGCCTCGTACATTGGCCAAGACTCGAGCCCCACGGGCGTCGAAGACGACCGCGCGTGGTTTGACGAGTACCGCCAAACGGACGAGTACCGCCAGCGCGCGCGGCTCGCGTCCGTGTGTTCGTCGGACGGCAGCACTGGCATTAGTGAGTATGGCGGCTTTGGGCGCAAGCACTTGGAGGAATTCATCCGCATGGAGATCTCGGCCGCGAACGAAACCGAGAACCAGTCGAGCAACCACAACAGGATGGAAGACGACGACGACGACGACGAGACGAGCGGCATGCTCATGGGCTCGCCGCCGACAAGTCTCCGTGACGGCGACGGCAAGTACATTGGCAGCTACTCGCCCGAGGCGCGGAGAAAACGCATTGACCGCTTTCTGGAAAAGCGGAAACACCGCGTCTGGTCCAAAAAAGTGGATTACGACGTGCGCAAGAACTTTGCCAACTCGCGCCTGCGTGTCAAGGGCCGCTTTGTGAAGAAAGAGGATGAAGAATTGCTCTGCCAGCTCATGAGCTTCACATAAGCAGGAAGCTTCAATAGCTCCCCCCTCCCATTCTTCCATCTCGTCATCTGCGCTGCCGAACTGCAAGGCACCGAGAGGACTGTGTATGCCAGCGCGTGAGACCCGTGTGTCTTCTTTTTTGCTTTTTTGCATTTCTGTTTGGATACTGTCAATAGGGGAAAGAAAGAGAAAGATGGAGCGAGCATAGCCGCCGCTCCGCCGTGGGTCGCAACACGGAGCCACAGTATGCCTTCGTATTTGTAGAGTATGTGTAGAAACGAATACAGATTCCACCCCCACATTTTCCTCTCTCCTTCTTCTTCTTCCACCAGTCATTTTGGATCCATGTATCTCCAACCAAATCTTCCGCCCTTTGGTAATGGGAGCTGCGACGACACGACCGTTTCTTGACTTCGCGACCTTTTGGATCAGCGCGTCAGGAACTACGGGACGCTGCCGCCACGGTAGTACTATCCGTCGTCGACGCCGATGTCGACGTGGCAAACGCATAGACACCCGAGGCCGACGGGGGCAGGCGGATCACGACGACGTTTGGCGGGCGAGACGTCGTGGAGGAGGCAGCGCCAGAGCTAGAGATGGTGGCCCGCGCACGCGGCAGCGGCACGGCATAGACGCGCTCGCAGCAAAAGAACCGCGTCGCGGCCTCGCTCCAGCGCACAACAATGTCCATGGCCATGACCGCGACACAAAACAATAGCACGAGCGCCGTGTAGGCGAGCAGTGCCTCAAACGCCGACAGCGATGGAGAGACCAACACACGCACGTTGGAGAGCAGCGCGTGGACGAGCAGCACGGGCAGCACGACCACGACGCCCGCGAGGCAAAACCCCGTGGTCGCCACGACCAGTTTCATGGTCGTGAGGTACACGAGCACCATGACCGATTCGGCCGAGACCTTGTTCAGATCCGACACGAGCCGCTCGGTTGGGTGGCCGTCGTCCACGTCCGATGGCAGCAGTGGGAGCAGCGCGTGCGGCGTGTCAGTCTGGATTTGATTGCAGTTGGACACGACAAAATTGACTAGCGCAGCGTCGCATTTGGCACAGAACGAAACAATTTCGAGTCGGAAGAGCAGGCGAAAGACCAGCACACCGAGTCCGCACAGTGGCAACAGCACGAGGCAGAGCACGACGCACACGAGCAGCATGAGGCCAATCGTCCACGCGACGACGCCCTGGATGAGCAGGAACGCGAGGCTGCGGCAGGCGGTCCCACAGTCACTGGGGCAGAAGAGGAGGCGCGGGTGGCGCGGTTGGATACGGCGCAACGGCAGCATATCGACCGCTCCATACGAGACGCGGATCGCGTCGACGGCAGGCGCTGGCGGAGGAGACCGTGGCGGTGGCGAAGGAGGAGCGAGCATCGCAGTCTTCATGGTCACGAATAGTGTGAGGTCTGGAAGGTGATTTCCCGAGTGCCCCAAGAAGAGCGACCAACGATAAGATCCCAACCCAACTGTCGCATCCGCAAGTGTCTGGGTCGCTTTCTACGCCCCGTCCCCGTTTGGTTCTCAATGGATGGAAAAACACAGCGGCAATCAACGAGATCTGTGGTAGGCTCTGGATTCTACAGCCCTTCATCAGCAACGTGGCTACGAGGTGCTGCCATTAATGGAGGAGCGGGCGTAGATAGAGACGTCAGTCAGTACACGCCATCATGCGCCAAGGCGGATTTCCCCCTCGCTTCCAGCATTCCCGCGTTCCAAGTTGAAGTGTCCCGAATATAACAAAAGTTACACGAGGGACAGATCACACAATTATTATCTCAATACACTTCCGCCACCTTCCACTCCTCTTCCCCCGCATTATTGTATTGATCTCCTCTCAACAGTGACAATGTGGACGCCTCTTCGGGTCGCCGCGGCGCTGCTGCTCGCGTCCGCCCTCTCCACGTCCTCCTCTATTGCATTCCACACAGAGGAGCTCTATGTGCGTCCGCTCCCCCACGCCGGCAAGACGCTCGCCCACGTCCACTTTGCGACCCACGAACCGCTCGACGCCGCGCTGCTCGCACCGCCGGCGCTCCGCCAGATCCTCACCAAGTACGACGCCGCGTCGCTCCATCTCTCCTTCTCGGTGGGCCATTACGACCACGTACGTTATGGCCCTCCGCACAAAGTGGGCGGGACGACCAGCAGCTTCCACGCGCCGTTTGGTGCGCGTCTTCAAGTCGCATTCCACGGCGACGAGTCGATTTCCGGATCGTTTGACGACCGCTGGAAGGGCGTGACGTCGGAACTCGGCGGCATTTTCTCGGCCTCGCTCAACCAAATGGACGACACGACCGTCGCGACGCTCGCGGCCGGCGCCAGTGCTGCGGAATTTGGTCTCCCGCCGTCTAACGCGACCCTACGGATCGTCGACGCCCACTTTTTCCAGGCCACACTCGCACGCGAAGAGCTCTGCACCGAGAACCTCACGCCGTGGCTCAAGATGCTGCCATGCCGTGCCCACGCTGGACTGGGTGTGCTCATTGATCCCATCCGGATTCTGTCCGGAGAGTACGCCATGCTGTCCATCTCAGCGTCCAGAGACTCGATTGATGGCTGGCGGTTTGACCAGCACTTGACGACCGTGCAACCCACTGCTCGTGACACTGGAGGCGTCTCGCTCGCCGCACTGCTGCTGGACGGTCCAGAGAATCCAGTGGCTTTTGCCTCGGCGTGTCCGCTTGCCAGCAAGAGCGCGATCACAACCGAGAGCGGTCCAGAGATCTCATCGCTGGATCTCCATGCGCTGGACCAGCCGCTCAGTACGACTCAGCGATACCTGCCCGCCACTACCAAGGAGATGGCTGCTCTCCGTCCAGAGGACGTCGTGTCGGTCCATCGCTTCCAGACGGGCTACGGACAAGTCCACGGTGGGCTCGCCGTGCGGATCGAGAACCGAGATCCGTCCTGCCGCATGCGCGTCACGTACAATGACGTCTCGCCGTGGTTTCTGCGGCTCTACTTCCACACGTTCCAGTCGCGGCTCCTCTCACTGGACAGCTACGACGACGTTGCTTCGTCTCATCAGTCCCCACAATTGGCCTTTGTGCCGGCCGAGCTGCGTGGTCGACCCAACCAGTTTCGTGTCGAAATGGAGCTGCCGCCGCGGACGGCACTGGTGCTCTCGATCCAATTTGACAAGGTCTTTGTGCGGCTCTCAGAACATCCTCCTGACGCGAACCGCGGCTTTGATATCCCATCGGGCGTCGCGACCTTTACGCCACACTGTACAAGTAGCGCCAAGCCACGGGTCGTGTATTCCGAGCCGCTGCTCGTGGCGCTGCCGACGCCCGACTTTAGCATGCCGTACAACGTCATCACGCTCACGTCCACGGTCGTCGCGTTCTTTGCCGGCAGCATGCTCAACACGCTGTTGCGCAAGGCGCCCCGCATCCAGCGCATGCTGGCGGCCCCCAAGGCGACGTGATAGAGTGCAGCATCCATCCATCACCCACGCAGCATCCATCCATCGAGCATACGCCCATCAATCAATGGCCTGGAAAACTACTTGTACTGTTGGATTCTACTGTTGGATTCTACTGTGGAAAGAGGGTATGAGGCGGGATCAAGTACTTGGATGAAGATGATTTGGGAGTTGACTTGCTTGATGTTGTCGCTTCCACCGTAATGATTGGAGGCGGGCAGCGTCGTTTCTGGTACTGTGTATGTCATTATAAATATGGGTCTTCTCCTTAGGCAACACTGCCGCTCGCTGGTCGCCGCCCCGCGCGGCGCTCGTCCTCGACAAACTGCTTGAGCTTTTGCTCCGAGAAAAAGTACCCGGCGACCAAACAGCCAAACGCCGCCGAGCTCCAAAAGAGCACAATGCGAAAGCCAATGCGGTACGTGCAGGCCGTGTCACACGCGAACGGACCGTCGCTCGGCGCGTGGCGCACAATGAGGTTCATGATGAGCCCTGGAAAGTAGTTGGACGCCGCGTACCCGAGCAGATTATAACTCGTGTAGGCGACCGAGGACGCGAGTGGACGCAGCCGCCGCGGCGCCGACGAAATGACAATGCCTGAGCACGCGGGCAAGAGCGCGCCTCCGAAAAAGAGCATGGTCCAGAGGAAGATGGCGATCGTGACGGTGTCGCGCGCAAACGTCACGGGCAGCGACGCGAGACAGCTCAGCAGACCGACGACCATGCACAGTCGCAGTGCCCTGGGTTCCTGCTCGGCACCCGAGTAGCCGCCGGCTTGGTCAATGAGCCAGCCGCCGAAAAACACGCCGAGCACGGGGCCCGTGCCGCTCACGACCAGGTATGCCGAGTGGATCTCGTACAGCGAGTCGTCCGTGTTGGTCGAGAGGTACAGTGTCGTCCAGAACTGGATGCCAGCGACCACAAAGAAGAGCGCCGACAAGCCCAGCACAATGCACACGTAGACGCGCTGGTGGACCAGCGCCGTGAGGTTTTCCCACATGTCGGCCTCGGCTTGCTGCAGGTGGCGACGCCGCGTGCCGGGCGAGACGTCGCCGCCGCTGCTGCCACTGTCGGTCAGCGCCTGCTGCAAGCGCGTGGTCTCGTCGGGCGACTCGGGCGCGGTCTTGGCGTCGTCGCCGGTCGAGTCGCCTCCGTCGACCTCGATCTCGTCGTCCGAGTCGAGCACCAAGGCGGCCTGGTTGGCGTCGGCGTCCTTGATTTCAATGTGGTCGATCGGCACGAAAAAGATGATGATGGACAGCGGCAGCACGAGCAGAAACTGCATAATGAAGGGCCAGCGCCAGCAGAAAATGCCGTGGCACAGTCCAGCGTCGCTCGTGGCCACGTCGCCCAGCAGATTGGCGTTGAGGATGGCGTCTTTGATCGCATGGACGGTGGCATTGTCAAAGCCCGCGAGTGGCATGTCGCTAGCGTTGGACGGCGCGTCGGCCGCCGGCGCCGCGGCCCATACAGTCACGGAGCCGGCAAAGTACCCGAGCGTGATGCCCAATGGCGTCGACGCCTGGAGAAAGCTCATCCACATGCCCTTTTTCGCACGCGGTGCGTACTCGTGGACCCAGAGCGGTGCGTAGACGCAGTGGAACGCCTGCGTGAGTCCGACGACGCCGCGCAGCAGAATGAGTAGCGGCTTGGAGTACCACCGCAGCGTCGGCGCGAACGCGACCAGCAAGACGGCGAGGTTGTTGACGACCAGCGAGACGCCCAGCACGCGCCGCGGCGAGAAGCGGCGAAACAATGTCGAGCACCACGGCGATGCGAGCGAGATGGAGATGTAGACGATCGCACCTAGGAGTCCTTGCTCTTCGGGGTTGAGATGGAACGTGCGCGTGAATTGCTCAAGCAACGACGGCACGGCACCGGCCTCGAGGTACATCCAGACTTGCGTGAGGATGAGATACTTGAACAGGTAGTCGGTTGCACGCGGCGCCGCGGGTGGCGACGGCTTGGCCATGTCGATGGCGGCGGCGCCGTAGCCCTGCGGATCCGTGGCCATTTGGTCGGTTGGGCGAGATGACAAAGAGCCAAAGAGCAAAGCGCGAAGTGAGCTACTGGCCACTGACGGGATCTAACGCCGGCACCGACACGCCAAAAGAGAGAGAGAGAGAGAGAGAGAGAGAGGAGATTGAGGAAGGAAGTGACTCGCCAAAGTCCCACAGAGCACGACTGGTCCAGTCTTTCTGCTGCCGTCCGGCGGGCATGGGATGGACGCTTAAAGTGACTCACTTTGATTCCATTCGTGCGTCATAATTGACAAAACGAGCGTAGCATTGCACGAAGGAGGCACGATATATATCGTGATTGGTGCACGTCCAGACAAGAATCAGCAGTAATGCTCACGTATTGTCATATAGGTGGTCCACATTCGTGAAAATCCGCGTGGCGTCACGACAACAGCAAAAAGTGTCAGTCGATGGTGTGGCCCACACGAATAGATCAAAAATAGCTCCAAAACTGAGTTGCATTGGTCGGTGTGGTCCACCCGAGAATGGAGATATCTTGACCCTGTCGAATTTGTTATGGGTACAGAAACCATGCCAGCAGTTTCGTTTTAACCTGGCAGAGCCAGAGCTCCGTGGTGCCATCCCAAGGTGCCGTGTTCTTGCCAGAGAGCAAATGAAAGAATGCGATGATGAGTGCGCCGAACTGGTGGTGTATTGCATTGGAGACAAGCCGTGGGCCTGCCGAAAATGTTCCTGGACGCGGCCACTCGCTGTTATGGCCAGTCCTGCAGGAGAGTTGCCCCCTCTCTGCGCGATCGTTTCGCGCTTCTTTCGGGCAAGAGTGCCCCGCCAGAAGAAGGTTCTGATAGAGCAGACGAGTAAACGATGTTGCCGTAGCCAGGATGTGAAGTTGTCAAGAGGTTCCAAGTCAAGACGAGTGGCCTTTCGAAACAGCAGCAGGTCAGAGTCATTCTGAAATTTCCAGAGCACCCACAAACCGGCGTCACGCGCAGGTTCAAGGCGTACTTCT
>JAADVC010000515.1:0-19495 GCA_023334575.1 Pythium volutum
CAAGTTCTGGTCCGAGCTTCCTTATTCTGCCGCCAACTGGTATATAAATCTGCTGACGGCTGTTTTACTCTAGTTTGTGACAGAATGCCTACGGAAGAGGCGGCATTCCGCCGCAAACAGATTTCAAATCGGCCGCAACAGATTAACGTTCTGTGGCAGTTCTGATCGTAACCTACTCGTAACCCTGTATACCATTTTTTGTAACCCCGACTTGGCCCGTTTTTGGGTATGGATAAGTCCATACATTGACTTAAAAGTCAAATCCTGCAATAATACGATACATATAAAAACCTGGGGAGATGCTAACCATTTAACTAATTTTCTCACCCCTTGTACCAATATTCGGCCTTGACGGGTGCGAGTCGCGTAGACGCAGCAAACCCGTGCGAGGTGTCCGTGAAGCAGGGCCGCATGGTATTTGCGGAGGCAGGCCCAGCGGCGAGTTCCCCTGCGAGCGGACCCATGCCTACGACTCTATTCATCAATATAGTTGCGAGGCAACCCCCTGAAAAGGTACCAGGTACCCATGTATTGGCACAAGTGGTAAAATTAGCAAAAGGGGTGAGATGGTTAGTGTCTCCCTGTCCATGGAGACAAATCTGGCGGCAAGAGTCTACGTTAGGCGACCGAAACCCGACGAAAGCTTACAAAGGTAGTCATAGAAGCATTGCATTCGCTGCACGTTCTATCAGCGTCGCTGGTCGCACAAGCCGCTAGCTCACTGCCCATATCTTCTTCACCGGTTGCGGGACCGGCACTGGCATTCTCACGGAACACACAAACGACGGTTTTCACAGTGCCACATTTAACTCAATGTTGCTCGAAATTCTCTCTCCTGTGCGAAGAGGCTTCGCATCCGAAACTGCAGAATCGTTCTAACAATGGAAAGAGTCCAACAAAAGTGACCATGCTTGGCGGGTGCCTGGTAGGGAGGGATGCGTGAGAGAGCGCATCGAGAGCGAGAGGGCTTTGCTCGACGGAAACCGACGAATAGCTCGAAGCGGTAGCTACTGGTGAGTCGCACCGTGTTTGCGATGCCTCTCGTTGGTGGCTTGACAGGAGGAGGGACGCGCCGGTTCTTGTCTCTGCTATATGTACGTGCATATGCGACAACGTCCTTGGCCTCTCGATTAACTGGGCGGAACACACAAGGACAATCTTCTGGGAAAACGCTGCTCGTGTCACATCTTCGCGCGGAACACTAATGTTAATCCCGCATTGTGACTTCGTTTGCCGGAATTATTCCAACTGTGTGACATGGACAAGAATCGAACGACTGGGACACTTGAGGTGTTGCCGCCTTGGTGAGGACCGAATCCCTTGCGATAACCCACGCCAAGGAGGGGCCTGCGGTATCACGCATCACTCTCGGAGACCTGCTGGAATAAGACAAGCAGTACCACGAGATCCCTTACTTTCGTACGTAGGCAGACGTATTGGAAGTGAAACTACTAATATTGTTCGACGTTGTATTGCAGGTTGCCAGGATATAACCCCACGGAGTCTAATGAGCTGAACGCGAATGGATCATCCCGCAACAGAGTCGATGCGATCGATGCGGATGGGACACCGCTTTCGACGAGCGTGCAGCCAGCGATCGTCTATTGCCTCGCTCACTTTCGTTTTGTCGGCCAACACACCTCCATGCCCGCTCTCGATGTCGCGGCAAGTCTTCTATTCAGCAACACGCTCAGCATTGGCATGACGCTCTTTCTGAAATGGTTCCTCCACGAATGGCACCATGACGGATTTCCCTTCGCCACGACCATGACGTTAGTGCTCACAATGCTCAAGTGGCTACTCTCTGCTTCCCTGCACAAGTGGTGGAGACCGAAACAAGCGGCTCTTCATTTTCCGCCGCCTCTACGATTGTCTCGGCGAGAGTATTATACCTTCGTGGTCCCCATCGCCGTGTGCATGTCGCTCGACCTGCTCTGTTCCAACGTGGCGTTTTACTATGCGACCGTGACCTTCAGCACGGTCGTCAAGTCAACGCAGAACGTTTGGACGTTGCTCTTCTCGATTGTACTCGGCCTCCAGCGCTTCTCGTGGCAGATCGTGACCGTGATCGTACTCATTTGCTCGGGCGTCGCGCTCGCCAGTTCCCAGAGTACGCAGTTTGAAGTCCGTGGCTTTGTGCTTCTACTCTCGGCCTCCATGCTTGGTACCCTTCAGTGGGTGCTCATGCAGTCGCTACTGAAACGACTGGACAGCCGTGGTGCTTCCAACCCCGTCCTGACGACCGTCAGGCTCACATCTCCGGTCAGTGCCGTGTGTCTGCTTCCGCTCGTAGTGATTTTCGAAGGCAAGGCTCTGGCGCATTCCAAGTTTGTTCGCGACCCGCGTCTCGTGCTCGAGTCATCTTTATGGATTGTCGTCAGCGGTGTCGTGGCGAGCGCACTCATCTTTTCCAAAGTACTATTGATCCACAAGACGTCAGCTTTGACGCTTGGCATTTCGGGCAGTCTCCGAGACGTCACGGTCGTGTTATTCGCAGTGGTGTGCTTTGACGACCAGCTCAGTGTCACAAATTGTGTGGGGCTCGCAACCGTCGTGTGCGGTGTGGTGCAGTACGCACTGCTGAAATCGAGAGAGACGTCGCCACCAAAATATGCGCGAGTGCGTGCTGACGACAAGACAGACGGCGATGCCAGAGATGAGAGCGAAGAAGACGCGACAGTAGTATCCGATGACGAAGGGATCAGTCTTACTTGCCTCTCAGACTCAGAGATCTCCGCAGCAACCGAAGAGGATGGCGATGTCTGATTGTGCATAAAAAGACCAGGAGTACCTTTTTATGCTGATTTGGACGAAATATACCGGATCAATAGATCACTCGTCGCGCTCTCTGCTTTCTTGTATTCACCACTGTAGCAAACACAGTCCAGTACATCGTGTGTGGATATCGATTGCATCATGTTCATGTTCCCGTTCCTCTACTGTTATTAAATAAGTGATCCGTGGCGAGCATGTGGGTCGATACTTTTTGGCCGGCAGTGTTCAAACATTCGCAGACACGTCGCCGTTTGGCGGTGTAGAGGCCACGGCATGGTACTGGGAACTCTCGAATTCGCCCTCCTCGGGCGTGCTCGTGCATACGACAGTGAGTCGGAGCGGTGAGAGCACCACATCCGTGGCGACCGGCTCGCGGATTGGCGCAATGCAAACAACTTCAATGAATGGCATTTCTGCGCCGCCGACTTCACGGGTTGCAGGAAGATTTCCTTTGGGTCCGCTTTCGAGCGATTCTTCGGTACTTGCGCGCAGTTGCTCGCGGTGTTTAAGCAGCGTGTACGAAAGCACACCGCTCAAAACGGCCGCAAACCCCAGCCAGTTGAGGACGCCGAGTTGGTCACCAAAGCACGCAATGGCAAACAGCACGAGCGTGACGTCGCGGAAGCTGCCCGAGATGCCCAATGTCAATGCCGACGTTTGACGGATCAGCAGCACCTTGGAAAAGACAAGCGCACTTGCTAGGATACCACTCGTGGCAATGCAAATTGCCGCATTAAGCAAAAGCCACGAGTCGCGTGCAAACTTGGAATGCACCAAGCCATTGCCTTCAAAAATAGCCACGAGCGGCAGCAGACACAACGCGCTCGCGGGCGACGTGAGACTGATGGCCACGACCACAGGGTTGGGAGCACCGTTGTTGTCCAGGTGCTTCAGCACCGACTGCATGAGCACCGACTGAAGCGTGCCGAGCATGGCGGCCTCGAGCAACAACGCAAAGCCGCGGAGATCAAACTGGGTACTCTGAAAACTTGCCAATGCGACCCCAGAGCAAATGAGCGAGATCACGGCTACGATTCGCCACGAGAAACGCTGGAGACCGAGAAAAATCGAGAAAATCAGCGTTCACACGTTCTGCGTTGACTTGACGACTGTGCTAAAGGTCACGGTCGCGTAGTACACGGCCAAGTTGGAGCAGAGCAGGTCGAGTGCCGTGCAGACGGCAATGGGCACGACGAGCGTCCAGTACACACGACGAGAGAGTGGAAGTGGCGTCACGGAAGGAGACGGAAGAGCTACTTGCTTTGGTGTCCACCACTTGAGCAGCGCGGTGGCGAAGCCCCACTTGAGTGCCATGTGCGCACACGTCATGGTCGTCGCGAACGGGTACCCATCGTGGTGCCACTGGTGGAGAAACCACTTTACGAACATGGTCATGGCGATGCTGAGCACGTTGCTGAGTAGGAGACTCGCTGCGATCTCGAGCGCGGTCCGTATTGCCGTCATGGTAGTTGTCGTCTGGATGGAAAAATAAGAAATGAACCGAGGATATGGACCCTGGCTTGCATGGGGCGTGACGGAGCCATTCGCTATAGAGGCATGGGTACGACATCGACAAGATACAATGGAAATGACCGTCTGAGTGCTTGTCACTCTAATTATAAAAGCTGGAGAATCATTTGTTTGTTTTATTTTCTGGCCTGAGGTTTATTGTCGGTGAAGCAGCACAGAAAAAAAATCGAGTTTATTTTTTTGCAGTCATTTTGTTCAAGGACATCTCAGTGCAGCCTCAAGATAGCTTCGCATAAGTGTTCCTTCTCAGAACCGTTCCCACTGTCATTCTGCTCGCCCTCGCGTCGGTGCTGCGGGCCGTCAGCTTGTCGTTGTGGAGCGTCAGGCTCTGTGCGTGGTACGGCGGACGACGTTGCCACACAGTGATGAACCAGAACGCCAGAAAGATCGCGCCGCCCAGAAAGGAAGACGCTGGCTAAAACCCGTTAGAAAGAAGTTCAGACGCCTGCTGGTGATCACGGCTTCAAATCGGAGCGAGATCTTGCCCCGGCTCGCATGTAGCGTGCTCCTCAGCGACGTTCCAAGGCGTGGAAGAAAACACAAAGTAAAAAAACGGTGTGTAGGAAGCACGAACCGGTAGTTTGAGATAGATTGGTGGCTTGCGTGATCCACATCGTGGTGTGAGAGACTCCACTCCATCCCAGCCAACGAGCTCTGCTTTCCAGATACCCCGCCGTTTGAATGGCGCACGATAATACAGTCGGCGCGAACCCCCGTATTGGATCAGAGAAGCTCGCAGTGTTGACATATCCATGAGGTTATTTGTATTTTTAATGGGTCTCTATAGTTGATCGATGGAGAACAATGCTACACTTTGACAGGCAGCCCAATCTGTTGGCCCACAAAATCCTTGCTCTCTCGTCGCGTCAGCTGGATACTGGCCTTGGATTTCGACGGAAGAGACGTCGACAGTTCGCCTTGTTCCATGAGCACGGCCTCGGGCGAGGCCACGTCTGGCAATTGCTGCTTGGCGTCTTGGACATCCGATCCTGGCAGCCTCGTGTACCGGCTAGTCGATTTGGACGCAGCCTCACCATGTTTGATAAACGTATACAGCAGCATGCCGCAGGTCGCGACCACGAGACCAACGACATTAATCGGCCCGAGCTGGTCGCCAAAGATCGAGACCGCGAGCAGCACTTGCGTCACGTCCTTGAAGCTGCCAGCGATGCCCAGTGAGAGCGCCGACGTTTTCTTGACCAGCAAAATCTCGACAAAAATGAGCGCAAACGCAAAGCAGCCGCTCACGAAAATGAACGCGAGCGACTGCGCGAGCAACTGCGAGTCGAGTACAAACTTGGAGCGGAGCAGATCGGAGCCTTCGGTCAAGACCGCAATGGGCAGTAAGCCGAGTGCGCTCGCGGGCGAAATGTAATAGACCACAGCGAGAATGCGGTTTGAGGATTCGTCCATTTCCTTGAGCAGCGACTGCGTGAGGACCCACCTGAGTGTGCCAATGATGGACGCCGCGAGCACGAGAACAAAGCCGCGGAGCACAAACTGCGTGGACCCGTAACTGGCAAGCGCAATGCCCGACGAGATGAACAGGATCACGCCAAAGAGCGCACACGACGCGCGCTGGTGGCCGAGCCACACAGAGAAGAGCAGGTTCCAAACGTTCGCGCCCGATTTGACGATCGTGTAAAACGTCACGGTAATGTAAAAGAACGACCAGTTCGAGAGCATAATGTCGAGGCTCGTGTAGAGACCAATGGGCACGGCGAGCCGCCAGTAGACGCTGCGCTTGAGATCGGTCATTTTGACCGTGCTGCAGTAGTTGAAGAGCCGCGAGAGCAGACACTTGAGCACCATGTTGAGACAGGTCATGGTCGTCGCGAACGGGTACCCGCCGTCGGCCCAGACGCGCAGGAACCACTTGTTGAACAGTGTCATGCCAATGCTGATCGCGTACCAGAGCACGATATAGACGCTCACGTCGAGCGCGTGGTGCATCAGCTTGAGCCGGCGCCGCTGGTGCACGGCGTCGGCCAGCTGCGGCTGATGCCGCGCGAGCCGCAGCTTGCGCGAGACGATGCAGACGCCCAGCACACGCAGGACCAGCGCAAGCGACAGCATGGCCGAGCACGCCATCACGAGCGCCGTCGTCTTGTCGTGCGCGTCATGCCCCTGCGCCAGTGGCGCGAGCGAATCCGCGGGCAGCACCGGCCCCTCGGTCCTTTGCTGACGCATTTATGAAACTGGTATCAGTCTTCGGTGCATACACAGATTGTGCCATTTACTCGTTTTAGTGACGGTTTCGCTGAGACTCGCACTTAGTGAGAATGCCACGGTTCGACGAGAACTGAACCTCACTGCCAGAACCTGCTGCCATGTCCAATGCGCTACAGAAATGCTGCCAAGGCACACTCTCTTGGTCTGAACATTTAAGCGTTGGTCGTGGAAATGGTGCTGGAACAAAGCGGCAAAAAATACTGGAAGCTGACGTTGATTCAATGGTTATCCCGCCAAACGGTTAGGCTAAAAAAATGACTCTGCGCGAGGTCGTGGGCCACAGTGGTCTCTTGAGCGGAATTGGTAATTGGTGGAATGGACAATATCATTTGCCTAAATTTTTACATCAGGTTGCGCCGCTATTTTATTCGCCAACCTGCGAAAATGGGTCGTCTCTCCCAAAAGGCCACCTCAGCACGAGGATACACGTATCACGATCTGCAAACATGGGTACAGAATATCACAACCACGAGGGAAGGCTCTTCATCTAGACTGATTTCAGCCAATCAACAACCAGTCATTTTGCTCAGGAGCTCCCCAAATCGAATATGGCGCGAACGACAGCGAGAGTAGTTTGCATCGCCGCGTTCTCACTCGAGATCGCGGATTTTCTGGATAAGCACGATCTCCAGCATCTCCGACGGTCGTCACGTCTTCTCTGGACCGCGTTTGAGCTTCGCGCTTGCCGCCAAGACAGTTGTAATCGAGCGCAAGGGGTCCTCTCGCTGATCCAGAACCAAGCCATCTTTGCGAGAGAGCTGCGGGTGGTGTTGCAAAATGCACGGGGATCGGCATCGGCAGCTGCCAAGAACAAGACAAAGCGATCGAAGCGCGGGTCGATCCGCCTTCGCGATGATCAGATACTTCCGCTCATGCGGGACCTCGGTCTCGTGGGGCTCGGCGTGCGCGCGAGCTGCCTGGTGGACACCTGCCAACTCGACCACAAACTCGTTTGCGCAATGACAGCGGCTTTTTCGAAGCATGAGCAATGGCTTAGGCATGGGCTGCATCATCTATCAGCGATACTCATGGCTGGCAACGTCTTCTTCGTCCACAGATCTGCGTTTGTTCGTCTCAAGTGTCTCGACTTGGCCACGGATCTTCGGAACGTGATGTTCATCAATGCGGGTCGTGAACTCAACGCGCCGGCCCTATTCTCGGACACATTAGATGACGATCAAGAGATTCGCCGTCGGCTCGTGGGATCAGTGAAGCGCCTGATGGACACTGTTGTCGATTATTCGCTGTCGAGGGAGCTTTATCGACCACCCATCCAACTGCATACCAATGGAGTCTGTGCAACAGCCATGGCAGGCGTGATTCTCTGTTATCCGGCCATTTACCACATCGGTGCCGTCAGCTCGATGGGAGACTGCGACTCATTCTGGACGACAGGTGAAAACTGCCTTGGCATGTGCCCCCTGCTTCTCTTCCAGGCCTTGCTCTCGTACGTACGCATCCGTACCTCTGGTTCTAGCACGGATACTAACACTGTGGCGAGCACGGATACTAACACTATATCGATTTGAATGGATACTGTAGGCCTGCGAACGCAATCGGCGAGGGTCTTGGTGTGCGAACCGCTCTACAAGAATTTTCGATCCCACAACAACTGACCCCAAATGGCGAACCCTATGCCGCAAAGGCGTTTTCGCCACAAAGGATCATCGCCCAGTGCAAAAGCGCACTGGAACGAGCTGTCGGGGGCACGGAGCTTTTCTCGGTCGATGTTGAAGTCACCGAACGAACGCTACCCCAAGTCGCGCTGTGATCCTCCGGCAAAATGAATCTGTCATTTTTGGATTAGCCGTGTCTTTGTTTGTAAATAGATTGAGATTCCAGAGTAACCCACCCGCCAGGTAAGCCGGTAACCACATGGCAAAAATCATTTCGTGCGGGTGACGATTCGGCTATTTGGCCATTCTTTAGCGAATTACTAGTGGTTGGGCATCACAACCAGACGGCAATGGGACAAAATGTTCCGTACCTGACGTGTCGTAACTGTCTCTTGTGGGGGTACAATCGTACCCTGCTTGACGTGGTTGCCTTTGAGGGGCGCGGTTACACTTCCCCACTTTTTCCCCTTGAGCGCACCCTAAGCGGCAACGTTGCAGGCGCGAGGAGATCGCACGCGCGGGAGAACAAGCGGCCACATCGACGCGTCGCGGCGCCGGGAGTTCAAGACGGCGTATTGTTTATCTACCGAGTGAAACGCCCGTGCTGTAGCCATCGACCCACGCAAGAACGAGCGCCAACCGAGCCAAACTCTAGCCAGGGCAGAGCGTTGAATCCAGACGGGACTTGACGAAATGGGGGCTGCGCCGTCGTCCTCACAGAGCAGCGGCGTCTGCAGGCCATGTACGTTGATGGTCGATAGAGGGGAAGCATGTACTGCGTGGTGCTTACTTCTGGGTGTGTAGTTGTACCGGCGGAGTTCGCGGTCGCGTGGTTGACCTTCAAGGTGCATATTCACTCAGATCCTCTCTGTGCAGAGATGCCTCAGGATAACTAATGTAGATTCTGACTGTAGGGCGACTTGGTGGAGAACACGGACCATCGCTACGTTGCCAAGAAGGAAGGCTTGCTCTCGTCGAGGTTACTCCAGCGGCTCTACGGTGGTGCGTGGAACCAGTGGATACCGATACTCAATGTACCTGGGTTACTGATGTGATGATACGGCAGAGGCAACGATGAAGATCTTTGCCGACGAAGAAGGCGAGTTCATATCGCGCGAGATGTTCGTCTGCTCACTCGCGCTGTGCTACGAGTGCGTGGTTTGTCAGGATGGGAATCGGTTCAACTATGGGACGGTCACTAATTTGGGAGTTCTGTGTTGGATAGAGGCAATACCGAAGATCGCATTAGCTATATCTTTACGATGTACGGCATTATCTACGGACTCGAGCGGTACGTGGGGTGGATTCTGATACTACACCTTTCTAATCATGGAGCTGAACCATTAATGTTCTGTCTGTTTACAGAGAGAACGAAGGCTGCATGCTGATGAAAGACTATGTGTACGTGCTCCAGTATCTCGAAGGTTACAATTTCATTCCCAAGGTAACGTGTGTCTTCTTACTGGGGATTCTTCCGGTGAGGATTGCTAATGACCTTCCCATGAAGAAATTCTACGCAGCATTCGACGAATGTATGGTGCTACCGAAGGGCATGCTGCTGAATTCTCAGTTTATCGAGTGGGTTCGCCAATATCCTGTGCTCATGGAGGTGCGTGGATGAATGATACCAGTCCACTCGGCATGCCAGCGATGATTGATTGCATTGCTCTATTCCCCATAGTTCCTCGCAAGCCACTTGCCGCCCGCTATCACCGACCCCTCAACGCCGCAGGGTTATCGATCTGGTGAGGATTATCCTCAAGGGTACGTTGGCTCCTTTGCTTTAAGGACTTGATGGTCGATCTCTAAACCCTATTTCCAAACTAGTGATGTCCTCAACAGCAGCCCTTCGTGTCGCGATCGAGAGAGGAGCGGTGCCAGTGGGTTTGGGTCGTTTGACTTCATCGGCGGGGACAGCGGCGATGAGTCGGACGAGGCGTACGACTCGGACCAGATCGATGACATGGACGAGTTTGGCGAATTCCAGAGCGCGCCTGTGACGGCCACGCACGGCAGCGGAGAGTATGGTGATGTCAGTGGCGGTGGCGACGGTTCAGATCATAGCGATGCGGAAGACGTGGCTGGCATAAGTTCTCATGGCGTACCCAGAGCGTCGTCGGATCCCGTGGTCGGCGCGACCAGTACGTCTCGAGGCCCGCGGAAATCACGCGGTGTCCGCAAGATGCGAAATCTCACCAAGACCCTGGGCGGTAGCATCTCCAAGGTCGGGAATGTCGGACGGACGATCTTGCATGGTAGGGGATCCTTTTCATCGGCCGATGCGACACCTACTAGTCACGGCGATCCGGCTGCATCAAACCTCAAGAAGGCGGGGTACTCGTTCTCGTCCGAGTCGCAGATCAGCAAAAACTATGTCGCTGGATATATCCACAAGATCAGCGATAGCAAGTGGTCGAAGCGCTCGTGGCACCGGCGATGGTTTGTACTGGACCGTCAGCAAGGGGTGCTCTCGTATTACCGACACAATCCTGCCAACCACATCTCGTCGACACCGCGTGGAAATATTGTGCACATGGAGAACGATGACGCGAGCGAGATGACGCCCGCTGAAGCATTCATCTCCCAATATCAGGGCGCGAAACCCATGGGTGAGATCGAGATGCCAAGCGAATCGGCTCTTCCAAACCCATCACCCAAGGGTGTTGCAGCGGGTGGCGCCAGTGCTGCTTCCTCGACAAGCGGCTTGGACAAGACCCACCCGCATCACATGCTGTATTTGAACAAGTCACATCCGTTTTACCGTGGCGAGCTCAATCTGAACACGGAGAACTTTTCGCTGCTGTTTGAAAAGTCGCTGGCTCGGAATGCGCCGACCAAATTCTTTTTCCAAGTCTCGACGCTATCGCTCCAAGAAATCGACTCGAAGCGAGGCGTCCAGTACAAGTTGTGTGCCGAATGCGAAGAGGATTTTGACCAGTGGACGCTGGCGATCGCCGATGTCATCAACCGGAAGCATACCGTCCAGAGAACAGGCCCGACAGTCTCACACCAACAACTCTACCGACAGCGACTGATTGACGAAGAGAACCGGCGGCTAGAAGAAGAAAAGCTCAAGCAGGAAGCGAGCGTATCGACTCCTTCGAATGGCAGCGCCATGAAACCACCAACTCAATCATCGACCACCTCGTCTTCATCCACTAAAGCCAAATTGTCCACAAGATCGAAGTCGTACGATGGAAAAGCGTCCTCCTCTACCTCAATAAGTGGAAGGAGAGCGTCCAGGTCCAATGCTCCTCCTCGCATCGTCACCTACTCACCGTCCGCCGTGAACGTGATGCCGCCATCCCAGTGGCGGCTTCAGATCAGCATCGAAGGATCCAAGCAGTGTTTGATCGCTGGGTTCATGATCAACATGGTCGCGCTCAAGTGTATTGCGCCCGAGCACGCGCTGTGGAAGTTATTCGTGTGTGTTTGTGTGACATGCGCGTACATCGCCAGCATTTACGATCCTCCGTCATCGCGACGGGTTCCGCCCGGGATGGATCGACGCATGAGCGAGGGGCTGATACCGGGCATGCTGGATGCCAACGTGCTGAGTACCGACCACACCGAGTGTGCCGATCCACAAGTGTGTTGTCTCCACAAGATCCAAGCCTTCACAGAGACTGGCCAAGTGGCGGACGCCAATGGTATGGTCGCACCTTCTGCGGGCTATGTGCTTCCTCCGATGGGCGGCTTCAAGAAGTTTCCGCTGGGTATTTCGATGGTACGGACCGAAATGACGCTCTCGGGCAAGTCGAGCAAGGTCCCACAGAGCTGGACGACCACGCGTGGCGAGACATTCCAGATCCGCAGTCAAGATTACAAAAAGTCCAAGCGAAAGGAGCCGTCCAAGGGTGCACTGTTCGAGTTCCTCGGCGCAGATCTGCTTCGCACCGACGGCAAAGTGGATCTCGTCTCGCAGCGCGTCGAGCTCCCGGAAGAATACGCCAACGACAAGGTGTTCATCATCAATGCGCAGTTGCCGTCGTATGGACCGAGCGTGTGGGGCGAATCCAGTTACGACGGCCCTGGCTTCAGCCTCATTCTCTGCTGGAAGATTCCGCCCGAGATTTGCGAGGTAAGGAACTCCCCAACGGCCTGACCAAATCATCTCGATGGTCTCTAATCCCTATTTGCTCACGTCCTATAGGAATTGAAGGACCCCAAGTCCAAGGAGCTGCGTCTCTTCAAGCGCTTCCTGGACGCGGGCAAAGACACGACCCTGACTGACCGCTTCAAGGTCATTGCTCAAGTCACAAACCAAGACGACTGTGGACTCACGGGCATGGCCAAGAAGCTGCTCGTGGGCCACAACGCGACGCCCGTGCTCACGCGTCCGCAGCACCGCATTTACCATTTCAACGACGGCTGCACCGAGATGGTCGTGGACATTCACGCCTTTTCCTACATTGCGCGCCGCGGCATCCACATGCTGCTGGACAAGTGCGCCAAGCTCGTGATTGACGTGGCATTTGTACTCCAAGGAGAGACCGAGGACGAGCTGCCCGAGCGCGTGCTCGGCTGCTGTCGTCTCGACTGTGTCGATGTCGCAAAGGCCATGGAGTTTCCTCGGTAAATACGGAGAGAATCGCAAAAGCGCGTTTGCGAGTGGTAGAAATGACGGATAAATGGACTAAATTCTTTCTATGTGGGCAACATGCTCCGATGGTTAGCACAGCGATAAGCGCTGTGGTTGGAAGAGGTCAGTAAACCTTGTGTGTACATCAGGAATGGAAATCAGACCCGAAAGATGGTTAATTTTGGTAGGTATTCATCACCCCGCTTCCATAACAATGCATTTGTAATCGCTACGGAATGAATCGAGTACTACGTGAGTATGCTCAGAGTAAAAGTCTCAACAACCAGGCTACTACCCCTGGATTCAGAAACTCTAGTCTGAAAATGAAAAAAGTGGATCATCATCGCATACTCCTAGATAGATAGATAGACATAAGCCACAACAGCCACACATAGCGGTACAGCCAGCGTCAATGGCTCGACGGGCGAGAGCCTGTTGGAAACTTTCCGAATGAGAAGCAAAAGCGGCGGCGCCAACATAGAGAGGAGACCTACGCCAACAACCAGTCGTTTTCCAACAACCAACAGAAACCAACAGAGCGACACTACCCTATTTCCTCCAATCAAGATAGACCCCGATTTCTTCCAATCATATATCTTTGCTGACGTAAATAGGGCTAGGTTTCAAAAGATATTTTCGGCATTGATGAAGATGGCTACATTTCTCCCCAGTGGCATCCATGAAGAAAAAAGAGGGCATTGCAGGAAAGGAGATGACGCAGGGTTTCTCCGGCGGGTTCTTTCTACCGGCGCAGCGGTCCGTGCACTGCAAAGGCGGTTTCTTCTCGTCCGCGACGCGCGGTACAGCGCCAGCGGGTGCGACAGGCAATAATGCCACCTCATCGCGATCGACGGCGCCGTTCCCCGTGCTGTTCTCTCTGCCGCAAGTGCCTCCCACAGAGAACGCATCGGACGCTACTACGAAACGAGTCAATCCCAAGCCACGAAACAACAGAGTATACGATCCACACGAAGGAGAAGAGGGCTGGGACATAGCTAGTGACGATATCGACGCACGCCGGCCAGAAACCGAGACGACTGTCGAGCGGGTAGCGGCGACAACGTCCCGCTTCGCCCGTGGCCGCCAGCAGCAGCACGAGCAGCAGCAAAAGAAGCGCGAGCGAGCCACGCCACGAACGACTAGCAGTAGAAGCAATAATGCCAGTCGTCACGCGCCAATGAGACCGCGCCAGCATTCGCAGCGTGAACAGCCACAGGCAACTCCGCCGACCGAAACGGGAGACATCAATTCCAAGTTTGAGGTGGGTTCGAAGCTCAGGAAGGACGCTGATGGACCAATTGACAATATTTCTTGTCTCTTAGATCGCCATGAAAGAGCTCCACCAAATTAAGGACGAATTTGATTTCAAGAATCAGCGGTACGAACTCCCTGCATTTGGAAGACACACACACAACACGCTGACTTGTCGTTTCTGTCTCCAGGCAACACTCAGCTCCAGTTCTACCAGCTCACCAGAGCATACTGCTAACACAAAGGACCTCCGTCGCCATAGCTACTCCAAATCCACAGCTAACCTCGAGCCCCAACCAACCACCTCCACCTCAAGACGTGACGACCGTCGAGGACGCTCCGCCACGCGATATGCAGTCGCCTCGCCAGCAGCTCCAAGTCGCTGAAATGGTCATGCGCAAGCTTTACAAAAAGAACTTGCAAACTGAGCAAGAGCTGGCCGCCGTCAAAACTGAAAATGAGCAACTCGCGAAAAAACTGGCCGAGCTGCACGCCGAGAAAGAATCGCGCGAGGAGACTGGCCGGTCACGAGCCAGCCAACTGCCTGGACCTTCTACTTCTTCTACTAGCACTACGTCAGTGTGCGCACGCTGCACGATGGTCAGCGCTGTTGGTGTGGCTCTCGCTAAACCTCCATCCATGGAAACCATCTCGCGAATCGACGCGCAGCAGCTCGAGTACTTGCGCCACTTGGCAGCGGAGCAGGACCGCACGATCATATCGCTCAAGTGGCGGATCGAAGAGCTCTCATGCCAGCTCACAATGGCAAAGCAACAAGCCATGAGTAGCGGCAAGACCCCAAAGGCGTCACCGTCGCCATTGACGCCACGCCATGCTAAAACCAAGCTGCAGACTAAACTGAAGGACGCATTGAGCGAGTCGGACAGGCAAAAGACCAACTACCTCAAGCTCAAGCGCGACTTTCAGCACCTGCTCGCGCTCAAGACCAAGACGCTCTACGCCAATCCAACGCAGCTTGATGCGAGCGCCAAGCAGCTCGTCGCACTCATGGACAAGCAGCTCCAGCAGCTCGAGAGCGAGCACTCGCTGAATCTGTCGCTGTACAATTCGAAACTCTACGAGAGCGAGCAGCAATCCTGCGAGTCGTACGCACAACGGCGACTGCTGGAGGAGGAAATGCAGCGCGTCGCCCAGGACGTCCAGCAGCGAGACGCGCTTGATGTCGAGATTGAGCAGTGCATGGCCAACGTCTTTGAGCGGCTCCACCACGTCGAAAGCGAAAACCTCCATTTGAGAAACCACGCAATCCAGTCTTCCCAATCGTCCCATTAAATTTTGCGAATTACTTTTGGAGCTCGGTCGTCCAGATGAGCGGCTCGGAGCACTCGACAGTCACACGCTTTTCGTCGAGCACGTGGTTGGACGTGCTAATGAGGCCGCCAAACCCCATCTCGACGGTCCCATCCAGATCCCACTTGAAGCCGCTCGTCGTGGTCGATTTGCACTTTCCCGCGAGCGGCACGAGGCCGCACGTGCGCGTCTCGTAGTCGAAATTCGGCTCAATCACGTGGTGGAATCCAGGCGTGAGCAGCCGCACGGACGTGTCCTCGGAGAGCAGCACAATCTGCTCAAAGGTGTCGCCCCAGCGGAAAAGCGCATTGATGTTTTGGATCTCCTGGTCAAAGCGACCGCCCATGGCGCCAAAGATCATGACTGTAAACTTGTCGAGGCTTTGCGCTTCTGGACGGTCCAGGGCGTCCACTCCGGATTGCTTGCCCGATCCAGATCCCACTCTGGACGCATCCCCGCTGGATCCAGCGTCCAAACGCGCACCCGCGGATTCTTGTTGAAGCCCTTGCAGCAGCTGAAGACACTTGTCCAGATCGTTGCTGTCCTGGTCCGGATCGTGGAGGATGCTGGTGCCCTTGGCCTTATAGAATTCACGCACGTCGTCGCGCAGCGAATCCAAATCGCCCTTGATGTAGTGCGGCACGACGAGATCCTGCGCGTCGACCTGGATGCTGCGGTCGTAGAGGCGGTTGGCGCCGCCGTCGGCGCAGATCGTCACGTGCGCATTGCTCCAGATATTCCAAAAGAGTTCGGTCGCGTGGTTCGGCGTTTGCGGGTCAATATGCTTGCGGATCTTCCACGACGCGTGCGGCGCGTTGAGCAGCAGCACGGCGAGTCGAGGGACCGACGCACGGAACGCCGCGGGACCCGACCAAAAGAGGTTCGAGTGGATCCGCGTCGGCAGCGCAGATGCCGTCGCAGATGCAGAGGACGACATGGCGAACGACGTGATAGAATCAGAGGCTGCGACAACGGCGCGCAACCGGCGCCAGAGCGGGTGTTCTGGATGATGAAGCGAAGAGACACTTCGGATTCCGCGCATCCACAAAGTCTGGGACGAGGCTTTTTGGGAATGAACATCAGGGGGTGGCAGTCCAGAAAAATGATATCCACACGAAGACGTTTGCCATCGACGTGGAGTTTCCATATTGCATTTGTATTATATTTGCGTGCGTGAGCTCAGTATTCGGACTTCTGATTAGCATTCCATTCTGCTGGGATAAACACCCACCACTCCATGGCCATCACCTTGCAATGCCGCTTGGTCATCTCCACAGATCGGGCTGGAAACCTACCGGTATCTTACCGGTAAGAAGAACATCGGAACCAGTTTGAGCATGAGTCTCAAGCTGCGAGGGGACATTCGCCTCAGAGACATCCGGGGCTGAGGAAACTGGACCGGCTTCCTTGACAGCCATCCAAGCAGATGGTAGTCGTCGCACAAGCGAACGTTTGCTGGATTCTCTAATACACTTCTGCAAATGTATTTACAGCCAGACAACTCAAAGTGTAGGAAAGGACAAAATAAACAGAGTGTCTGCCGCCGTCCGGTGGTCCATCTGGCTGTTCCTGCGGATCACGGCGACTCACTGTGATGGTTCTATCCAATTGGCATTTGTTGGGTTGAATGTATTCGGACTCGGGTCCCGAGTTCATCCCGAGTCTCGGGATGATTCTGGACTCTGGCTCTGAATATTCTGAGACAACAAAATGCAGTGAGTCAGGACAGGTTTCTCTAAATCGTTGAATCCAGCCGGTCCAGCTGTCTCGTTTCTTGTCTATAAGACTGCTGCACCGATCCATACTGATCTGCCGATTGCCAACTTGTGGAGGCTCCTCTGGACCAGCCTGTACTCTGGACGAGCTGCTGGTGTGTATGTGCCGTCCAGAGCATGGCGCCAACCGGCTGCAAATCTGTCCTTACGTATGTCGCCCTTCGAATTATCACGCTGTAAAGTCCCCTGGCTCCACATGCTCCGGAGAAAATCCAGTGTTGTCCAGCACTTGTTGGCCCGGTGGCCGCCCGTTTCTCCATGATTATTTGAGCTCAGCTATCCAGAGAATCTGCTGCGCTGGCAGGAGGTCTGGGTGAGGGGCGGGGGAACCGGACCACGGCGCCCATTGCCCCTGGATTCATTACACAATTTCGGGTCTTCTCCCCAAGTCTCTTACAGCCTCTTACAGCTCACCTTTTCCCTTCAAACACTCCTTCTCCTCTATTCACAATGGTCGCCATCAAGTTTGCTCTCGTCGCCGCGCTCTCGGCCGCTCCTGCTGTGCTTGGCTTTGAAAAGTACCTCGCCACGCTCCCGAACGGCTCGGGCATGGGCAAGAAGCTCGGCCACACGGCCGATGGCTACACGCCGTTCGGCGATCTCTACAAGTCCAAGGGCGGTGCCTGGGCCACGCTCTGCAAGGAAAAGTACCCTGGTTCGTCGGTCTCGGTCGGCGCTGCGCTCGGCGACCCTTGCTGCAAGTGGACCGCCGGCGGTGCCGCGCAGGAGACGCTCACGGCGCCCAACACGTCGGCCAAGGAATGTGCGGCTGCCTCGCCTGCTCCGGCCGCGTCGTCCGCTGCTCCTGCCGCTTCGCCTGCCGTTGCTCCTGCTCCTGCTCCTGCTCCGGCTCCTGCCGCTGGCGTACCATCGCCCGCCCCGACACCTGCGCCTGCTGGTCCGGGTAAGGTTCTCCCGGCCGTGATCCCTGCGCCTGCTCCGGCCAGTGGCAACGCGACCAAGCCTGCTGTTCCTGGACCCGCGCCGACCCCGGCCGCCAGCGGAAAGGGCGGCAAGGCCACGGGCCCGACCAAGATCTGTACCTAAGCGATCTACTGTCTACGTATCATGTCGCTGTCGCAATAGAAGCTCCGAGTTACCTCACCGTCGTGTGGCCTCCCCCGAAGCAGCGCGCATCGTGGCCCGCGGCTCGAGTGTTCGTTTCCCACATTCTGTCCGTAGCGTTTTCCTGTCCGGATGCGTGTGTAGTGATAGCAAGCCGAGCGCACGAAGCTCTCTTGATCACTCTCATACCAACCAATACTTTTCCCATCCCCACACACACATTCCGTGTCTTTGTACCTCGTCGCCAATGAAATGTAGTTGACTCTTGAATCCTTGCTTTGGATGTCGGCCCTTGCATGTTCTGCAGCTGAGTCTTGTTGGAAATCGTAGCATCCTCGACTGCCAGGCGTCGTGGCGTCATCACGTGGGTCGGCGCGTCGAACAACGTGGTCGTCGGTTGATTACCCATGGCACACTTAGATGCTGCCGCTGACGTCGTGGAGCGACATCTTCAACGCTGGCCTTGCGTTCGGGAACTTGTTGAAGTTGGTCCGCATGAGCTGGTGCCGAGTCAACAGAGAGTGCGACCACGACGGCCGTTGCATTGAAGACCGCGGCGGTCATCATCCCGAGTGTAGTTGGTTGAGAGCGGTTGTCATCGTGAGCTGTGGAGTTTGTGGACGGACGTTGGAGGTGCGGGTTGAGGACGGTTGAGAGCTGTCGCGTTTTCCCGTGGGCCCCAGGTGGGGGCTACTGGATCCGAGAGAGCCGTCCGGGCATCCAAAGACGGCAAATAAGGAAATGAAGGAGCTCGTGAGAATGAAAACATTTTGCCCGGGGCTAACCCTACTAAATCCTGGAGAAGCGTTCCGCCGCCGAAAAGGAGTCGAATTGGACAATGCTAGAGCGGGACTGGGGGAGGAGTATGGACCTTCCCAAGGCATTCTACAGGTCTATCGCGGGGTTCTACTGGAAATAGTGTGGCGTTCCCTCATGGATAATGCGCGAACTGGGAGCTGGTGCATTCCACAGTGGAATCCACTGTACGGGTCAACTGAATTCGGGAGAGGCGTTCCCACCACTATTATGGCAATTTAGGAACATGCTCGTCAGGATAGGGTGCACTTTCCATAATTTCGCCAAAGCAGGGTGGAGTCATTGGTGCCGACCTTGACCAGCACGGCGCGCTGATTGCAAGCTATAGACACCCCCCGCTCCCAATCCGCTTTGCTTCACGTAAGAACTGTGATGGCGTCCACCTGAACTGGAGGCTGATTTGATTTACTCTCATCGTGGGCTTTGCGAGGTCGCTGCCAACGCACAGCCTTTTATTTCCATTTTCAATTGATGCCAAAACGTGTGTGAAGTACCCTGCTTTGGCGAAATTATGGAAAGTGCACCCTATCCTGACGTACATG
>JAADVC010000516.1:0-19494 GCA_023334575.1 Pythium volutum
GGCCATGGCTCGCCTCTGTGTGATCCAACAGCGAATGTGCTCAGAAATGCGTCGCCCAAAGTGCGTCAACTCGTGTACTGCGACGAATAGATGAAATACATACACCTGCCATACTACAACGAGCGAATACACGCGCATACTACGTACCAGTAGGAGCCCGGTCGATCCGCACGATGTCTTCCCTTTGTACGCGTGGTATCGTCGGCCGGATCCCGCAACCAATTATGGGATACCGTATCCAGAATACGGTCATGAGCATCCTGATGCTCTCCCAAAAGGAGTTGTCGTGGCCTAGCGTGGTAGCGAGGCTTCCCCTTCATCCCATTGGAAGGCTACCTACCGTATTGTAGTGTCCTTTTGCCAACCCCCTAGCCAACAAAAATGCGGTTGAGTCAAACGTGGTGGGCCGATTCCAGAACGGGTTCTGTTCGGTCGCACCAAAAATATCCCCTGCTACGCGCTGAAAAAATGTTCGTGCGTGTGGGCACCTCGCGCACGCATACCAAGAAACCCCGTCACCTTGAAATCACGAACTAGTTGCCCACGCGGTGAACATCCTCTCTTGCAAGCATGGTGGGCACGCGCGTCGCCCCCACGATTGACGTCATCCCTACGCCTCATCCCGTCCTTCTTGGCCCGACGTCGCGCCGCGTCGTGTGGATGCTGCTCGTCGTGCTGCAGCTCGTCAACGCGCTGCTGCTAGCGTTGCTGGCCATGCTCTACTTTAGTCGCACCCAGCACGGCTCGCTGCTCTGGACTGCAGCGCTGTACTTTCTCTTTGCCGACGCGTACGCGTTCATTGATCGCTTCTACCTCGTGCTCGCCATCGTGTACGTGCTGCTCTGTGCCGCATTCGCCGGGAACGGACTGCGGCTCGTCTACCTCTCGCTGCGCAGCCGAGCGATTCGATTTGGAAACGGCAACGACCGTGCGGCCGAGCGCACGCTGCGGCTGCAATCGCAATCCGATGCCGCCTTGGTCACGGTGGTCTTTGCGCCGTTTCGCTTCCGTGAATGGACGGCCACGACGCGGTGGCATCGGCTGGTCGAGTGGATTCGATCCGCGTTTTTCATTACGGGCGTGCATGGCCCACTCTTTGACGTGCGGTTTGTGGTCGAGCGTATCATTGGCGTCGTCACGCAGACGCTCGCGGCGCACTCGTCGAGCCAGAGTATCAGCAGCGTCTACTTGAACCAGACGTACGGCATCGCGCTCTTTCTCAGCTGCATCTCGACGCCCGTGCTGTACCGCATGTTCCCGACGAGTCGCACGCAGCAGCGGCTCGCGTACTTGCTCGCCGATCTCGTACTCGACTTTGTATGGGGCTCGATCGTGCCCATTTGGATGCACTTTCGCATCGTGTACGCCGGCTACGAGACCTTGGGCGACACGGCAACGTCGGCACGAGAAATGGAGCGTGTGCTTGTGCTGTCGTGGTCGAGCTTTGTGATTTCTGTGGTGCCGTTCGTGAGTTCTTTTTTCAGTTGTCGCAAGATTCAAAACGTGCTGAGCCAGCGATCAGCTTTGCCATTGCAGCCTGGACCTTCCAATCGTGGCGCCGACAAGCGACCACAACGAGCCAACATTGAGACTGTGCAGAAGAGGCTTCTGAGGTTTGTTCGGCAGTGGTTTCTCTTCGTCGTCCACGCCGTGATCGCAGTCTATGGCTGCGCCATCCTCGGGATCTCGCTCTCTGCCAACGACGTGCTGGGTCGCGTGACGGCTCATCCGAAGTTCGTGTGCTTGTATCGGCTGCATCCGTGGTTCTCGACCAAAGAGGCTTGTGTCAAACGATTCGTCAACTGCACCGCCCTCGGGATCGATGGTCACTCTATCGACATTGAGGCTGCGCTCACACTCTTTGACGGTCGCTCACTATCGGATCTGCACTTGCAAAGCTGCCGAGCACTTGAACTGCCCACCACACTCCACCAATTCACGGGTCTCATCAGGCTCGTGATTCAAGACTCGTGGATCACAGACTGGTCGCTGGCTGCAGCCATCTCCAATGAAAAGACGCCCACGATCAAGACGGTCAAAGTGATCTGTTCGGATACCAACGTGACGCTCCACGGTTTGGTGTCGGTGCCGATCTCGCACTCGATCGAGTACGTTCGCTTCTTCAAAGTGCCCAACGCCGAGACGATTCTCCGTCCCATTGGCACGAACTGGCAACACCTCCGGTTCTTCGAGTGTGACGACTGCGATCTCCTAGACGTTCCACTCGCGGTCGACGCAATGTATCAACTTCTGTCGCTTTCGTTCATCAACAGCCGCATCACACACATCCGCGGCAACTGGATCACAAACTGGAACACCAAGCTCACGGCGTTTTGGATGGACGGCAACGCCAACCTGACCGAGCTTTCTGACACTGTGTGGCGCCAATCTGCGACGTGTGCCATGTTCTCGATGCAAGACACAAACTTATTCGCAATCCCCGAATGGGTACCATCGGTTGCGCGCAGCGACTTTGTGGTGTATGGCCACGGGTCGCCGCTGTGTGACCTTAAAGCAAATGGGCTCCGAGTTGCGTCGTCCCAAGTCCGCCAATTGGTGTGGTGCGAGGAATAAAATTCGCAAGTGTACTCACATTAGCGCGTACTGGGCCGCGCGCGGCGTCATGTCAATCGAGTCTTCTTCGTCTGCTTGTCTGCGACGCCGTCGCTGGGATTCATACGATGGAATGAAGATGGCTTCGTCAGTTCTACGAGTTGGCTCAACTTCTCGCGATGGCTCTTGTGGCAGTGGTGATGCTGTGCGCGCCACAGCGTACAAGCGCGACTCGCGAAGGTCGATTTCGGGTGTGAGTGTCGTGTCATTGATTGCCTCCAAATCCACGTGCACGCCGTCCGATGTGAGCTTGA
Organism: Pythium volutum; assembly: GCA_023334575.1. Taxonomy (NCBI): domain Eukaryota; phylum Oomycota; class Peronosporomycetes; order Pythiales; family Pythiaceae; genus Pythium; species Pythium volutum. The sequence continues at coordinate 2,868 of JAADVC010000516.1, forward strand.
TATTGTCGACGAAATGGTGGCCGACGAGGATGTCGCAGCTGTGATACGTCTTGCGAGAGAACATATTTTCCCCCACGACCGGGTCGAGTCCGGAAAATAACACCACAAAAAAGTGACGGCCCGACAAGAGCTCGTCCGTTGGAATATCATACAGTGGCGAGTCTTCATCGATGATATGCGTGACTGTCGATGCAAGCTGCACGACCGGCCAGACATTGCGCACGAGCTTGAGCTCGTGGGTTTCCTTGTGACCAAGGCGCTGGTTCAAAACCACAACACTCACGCTGTATACCGTATAAGCATATAGGGTTAGTGCGACGATTACTCATTTTCCCCGAGCTTTTGCAAAACGTACCGAAACGAGCCTTCGATAATTGCGCCGTACGTGCGACTGTTGGCGGCACGGAACATGATTGCGCGATGCGAATGGAATGCTGTGAGCAGCAAGTAGTCACTGAAAGCGATGGTAGACGCCTTGGGAATGGAGAACTTGGCCCATGCCAGACCTTGAAGTAACAGCAAAATCCGTCAATGAGTTTTGGTCACACGGAAACACAATAAACACGCGCAGTGACGCACCTGTGACCAGCGTTGACACGACTATACCCCCGATGGCGAGCACGCAGACGTAAAAGTTGACGAGATCATTGTCCAAGTTCGGAGACAGTGACCCGTATCCAATCGTCGAAATCGTCTGCGCGCAAAAGAAGAAGATTCGCTCATAGTCGTTCGAGACTTCGACTCCAGCTGTGTTGACCACGGATTGACGTGACTACAATAACGATACATACCTCATGAGCGGTGAACGCACTCCATAAAAAAGAACTCGACGTACCGAGATGTGCATCAATAGAGCCATGACAGCAATCGCAGCGAAGTAAATGAACGCGAGGTACACGAACAGTCGGAGCCATGAGGTCTCGAGCGCACGATAATACAGCCCCTTGGAGAACCGACTCAGTGGGTGGTTCTTGAAGCGAACGCGCCGGCGCATAAGACTCATTGGCTCATCGTGATGGCCCGCGTGGATCTCGTGGGTGTGACTGGTTCCAGTTGGCTCCAGTTGGTTGTTGTGACCTCGTCTGCTGTGGCCCATTCGTAACATCCGCAAACTGGTGGTTCGACTGCGCCCGTCAAAGCGGACGTGATGCACTGGAGTGGCTTCATGTCGTTCGTCGTTCTCAGAGCCCGAGTTAGTGCGCGTCGATACGCTGCTCTTTCGTTCTTCGTCCTCGTCGCCGCTACTGGTACTCGGGTTGTTCGCCGTGTCAATTCCATCAACGGAAGAAATGGCTGGGGATTTTGATGTCGGTCCATGAAAGCTGCTGAGTGACTCGAGGTCGCTATAGTCGACACCGACATCGTTATCTCTGCGTGTTGAAGGCGAGAGTAGAGAGCGGTTGTGACGAAGCAGCTGTGCTTCTTGTTCTCGGTCCTCGTCCTCAACGTTCTCGAAAGAGTCATCAAGTTGCGCCGCCGTTTCCATACTCTCCTCAGTCTCGTTCCTTGAACCCGTGGTATAGCTCTCGCTCTCCACTAGGATCTGCTGATCTCCAGCCTGGCTCACGTCTTTGATCGGCGCCGGTACTGTCGCTGAAATATGGTCAAAGTCGAGTTCGATGTGGTTTGCCAGTCGGTCCCACGAGAGAATGGGCACAAACTTGGCCCCCCACCGCAGGTTCTCGGACGTGTATTCGAACTGCTGGTGGACCGTATCGTGGAGAGTCTCGTCGACACCCGACATCATGAGAATGAGCACAAAGTCCGACTTCACGAAATCGGCTTGCGTCATCCCCAAGAATGGACTGTCTTGTTCAATTTCGTGGACGATGTCGGCTTCCAGACTAACGAGATAGAAACGGTAGTCACGGCGGGAGAGAGAAATACTGCTAGGTCATTAGACCACTCTGCGTACCGTAGCGTAATGTAGCTTGTGGTCTTGAGGTGGAGGTCGTAGTAGCACAGCTTCTTCTCTCCAGTCTTTGTCTCCTAATAAATTCGCAGAGAAAGAGTTCAGTCCTTTCATACTTGGAGTCACTCTTGCTAGAAAACCGTCACTCAACGCACCTCAATCCGCATGAGAATGAGCTTGAAGCTGACTTCCAGAATCTCTCCTTTCATAATCAGTTCTCGACGTGTGGCATTGACGATGCGGAACCGCATTTCCAAACCCGGATTCCCGTCACGTTGCGAGACGGTAAACGTCTCGCTGAAAATCATTTGCGACCGCGGCCGCGCAAACTTGACGAACGCAATGCCCGTCATGAGCGAGACCATGATCATCGAAATGAACGACTCGACCACGGCGATCCAATTCGAGCACGAGTCCTTTGGAAATAAAAGACCGTAACCTACGAGTGCATAATCAACAACAGTGACGGCCAAATACTCGTTTGGAAAAAAACATTAGCAAAACCCGCACCAATTGTGGCCATGGTCTGGACACTCAGATTGAAGTAGTCGCGTGGCTTGGCGCTCCGCACCGCCACATCTCTATCCGTACATCGCTCCCACAGCATCCAGTAAGTCCAAGCGGTGCAGAAGCTTTTCTAAGCCCAGCGAGAATGGAAAAGAAACAAAGGGGGACAAAACAAAACGTACGAATCACAGAGTGCGAACAACAACGCAAAGACGCCGACAACCGCGATATACAACGCGACAAACACCGCGAGCAGCGGCGGCCAGTTGAGCAGCACCGTGAGGTACATGATGCCCGAGAAGCTCTCGCACGTGAGGTCCTTGTACTTGTGCACGCGGATCTGTGGGTGCAATAACTTGGTATTACTGGCGGCGGCATCGCTCTCGATCATCGTGCCCTGCCACACGCTCAGGTCGCAAATGCCATTGCTATGGGGACGCTCGAGACACGGACACGCGCGCGGCCCGACGCGCCGCCGCGTGATCACCTTGCGCTCCATCACGGTCCGCTTCTTGGACGGCGCCATCTACAGTACGGGTAGTTAGTTGCCCTTGGGGGGAAAGCAGAAATGCAACTGGCACCTGATCCCATGTTTGCACGGAATCCTTATTTATGGGTTTATCCGTAAATAAACATGATGACGCCCTGGAACAGATTACGTGGGTGCATTGAGGCAATCATGGGAGAAACGTGCGACGGGCCTTGGCGACGATAGGCACAATGTAGCCCGTGATACCAAGGGTAACAGGATAAAAGGCCGATGCAAACACGACCGCGGCCGCGTACGTGCCGGCTGCCGAGCCGATTTCGTCGACGCCGAGCTTGGCGAGGATTGGCATAATGTCGACGCCCTGCTTGATGAGAAAGTACAGCGTAGTCACGACACCGACGCCCATGAGCCGCGAGCCCATCATGTACGCGGCGCCGTAGCTGTCCACGACGCTAAACATCTTGTCCATGGATTTGGCCATGAGCGACGGGTTGGCGGTGGCTTGGGCAGCCGCGCGGTTCGGGTTCCTACACTTACACAAAGACGTAAACAACTCAGTTTTTAATTTTCTGCGTTGGGTCCCATTTCCACAGCACGTACGTGGGAATGAGGTTACGCAGCTCCGACAGACGCACGCGCGCAAACGCCGGAAAGATCTTGGCAACAAGCGCGGCCGAGGCTAGATCCAGCGGCAGGCGGAAGCGCCGAAACGGACGGCTCGCTACGAACGCGAGTGCAAACTCTGGCGAGAACTCGATACCTACATGCAGCCAAAACGGCCATCATCGGCACCATGAGAATGACACTCGTGGTTTTGTTCTGTCGTCCAAACTGACGTACCGGATACAGAAAGCAAGCCGAACATGGCCACCATGCCGGCAATATCCGAGCCAAACAGCACCACGATTGTCTCTGCAGGGTTCTGTCGGATACCTTCGTTGAGTTTCTCGACGGCACGATCGAGAAAGCCCGTGGACGGCGGCGCTTGGTGCTGGTTCGGCTCGTCATTCGCGCTCGTCGTGTACTGCGTCTTGCGCTGGCTCCATTGGCTTGCAAACGGAGCCGCGACTCGCACGCGGCTGGGTGGGATGACCGACACGCTCGTCGACAGGAGGCTGCGAGCAGCCAGCAGGCCGCTCCGACGCGGCGCGAGCGTCGTGAGCATGTGGCGCGCGAGCATCTTGAGCAGCTTCTTGGTGATCTGCTGCTCTGGTTTTGAATTTGCCAGCTCAGCCTGCTCTCAATAGTGCGCTCTTGTGGACCAAAGTGGACCACGCCACATGTCCGACCGGTTTTAGTAGAAATCAAAATATCCACAATCGAGAAATCATCCACAAATCCACGGACCAGCTGGTCACGCCGATTTGTGGATGATTTTTCGTTTTCTTGAACCACGCGTACTTTCGCGCAACAATCGCGCAACATTCCACACCACCCTGTGCGTGTCCATCATCGTGGATGACAGCCCCAAAGAGAGAAGAGGAAAAGGGAAAGCAGTCCTGGTCGCACATCCGCAGTTTCCCCTCTCTACCGGTATATGGAGAAGTCGCAGTCGGACAGCGCTATGAATGGCGCCAGCGCGGGCGACGCCCGACGTGGAAGTGACCCCATGCTCACGAGCGCCAACCTCCACAGCAATAGTACCAACGGCAATACCAACGGCACTACCAACGGCAATGGTCATGGCGTGCGTCCCAGTTACGTGACCGCCGCGCGCCGCGAGTACGGACTCACGAGCGCGAGTTTCAGCTTTGACGACTATGGCGAAGGCGTCGACATTGACGACATGCGTGGGGAGCGTGCGACCGTCCATTTTGGTGCGTTAGACGCGACCAGTACGGAAAACGGCGAGCTCTCGCCGCTGGCGCCGTTGTCGCCGTTGTTTCCGTCGTCGATGCGTGCGTCTCCCACGAGTACGTCTGGCTCTCGCATGTCGTCGACAACGTCGGGTGGGTTTGGCCATTCGACGGCACCGGCACCCATGTCGCAGGCGCCACCAGTCGCGGCGCCACCGCGGCCGCGCATGCCGCCGCCGCTCGCGTCGTCGCGCTCAATGAAGGAGAGTCTGTCGTACTTGAACGAGACGCCGATTGAAGATTACGTTGCCAAGTACCAAGTGATCAAGTGCGCGTGGCGCGGCAAGTACGAACGCATTTTCGCGCTCAGTCCCACGCGGTTTTGCACGATCGACCCGAAGGATTTCGAAGTTACGAACACGTGGCCGCTCACGTCGCTCTTGAACGTTGCGCTAGAAGAGGGCGACCACGAGGGCTTTACGCTAACGCTTAAAGGCACCAAGAAGGACGAGCTGCTCAAGCTCAAGTGCCGATTCCGCTCGCATTTGCTCTCGGATTTGTTCCGCCAACAAGAGCGCAATGCGTCCCAAGGCCACAAGACGCCGACGCAGTTTCCGTGTGACAAGTGGTCGCGGAAGGGGGTGAACATTGACGGACTGGTCGAAGTTGGCAAGGACGGACTCTCGTTTCTTCGCCTCGATGGGACGCCGCGGTCGACGTACCTATATGTGGAGATGGCCCACGTGTCGGTCGTGTCGGGGTCCAGTGACGGCTTTGCGATTGGCTACGGGAGGCGCCATCGTCTCTTTTTCAGTCAGCGCCGCAACCATATTGTGGCCCAAATCACCAGCGCGGCCGCGAATCTCGGGTTGGTCTTGCCCGCGCGCACCGGACTCACAATCGCAAGTATTCAGCAAGAGAGGCAGCAGTACGGAACGGATGTCGGCCAAGCGTTTGTTCAGTTTCAAGTGCACAAGCTCACACGCAAATACCCGGCACCGGTCGAGCGGACGTTGTCGCTGCATCAGCACCATATCGTCGAGCGAGACGTTGACGGCGGTGTCGTGTCGTGTTCTTCGTACGAGCAGATCTATGTGCTCGTACGATCGCCACGGAATCAAACGGATTTCGATATCCAGTTCCTGAATGGGGCAGAGGCAACCCACTACTCGTCAAGAGACCGAGATGGAGTCCTCGCTGCGATCTACGACCTCTGCGTAGCGTGTGACGCAAACTCGGAGCTGTTCATCACGAGTGCCCAGAACGAGCGCGGGCTTCGACTTCTTCCCAGCTTCGCGACAGAAGACACGGCCGAGACTCATTCCTTTTATGGTGACACGTCCATCGGGATCTGCTTTTTGCAGCGCATGACGGCTGTCGGCAAGTTTGGCGGCTCGCGAAGATCATCGACTGCGGACAGAGGGTATGTTGGCACATTGCATAGTGGAATGGTCTGGAGTGTGGGAACTGATGTCGAGACCTGTATGCCTAGGTTCGTCGCCATTGTGCAAGAGTTCAACGCGAACGTGCCCGCGAGTGGTATTTTGTACGACACAAAGCAGAGCATCATTGTCGAGGCCTTGCGCCCGATTGGCGCTCAACTGTTTTTCATTTCCAAAGGCACGCCCATTGCGTCAAGATCGGCGGTCACACTGCTGCAGGCCATGTTCCGCATCTCGTCATCTTACTATGGATTCCGTGAAGTCGCTCAAATCCCACACCTGGCCGAGGCTCTCACGAATGTGCTGGTCAACGGTGATGAATTTGCAGTCTTCTGGACGACGCTTGTACTCAAGCGACTTACCATGCATTCAGTGCCGTCTTCAGTCAGTAAGTTCACAGCGTGGGGCGGTTGTGACGGAACGAAAAAGGGTGGCTAACGCGGTGATGGATACGTTGTAGAACTTGACGGGCCTTCTTTGCGATCGAGTGAAGAGGTCGAGGCGTACAACAAGTCGGTACTTTTCGGAGATACCCTTTTGGTGCAGACTCTGATTGGCCACCTCAATGGTGTCGAAATCAAGGGCTCGGCGCCAACGGCCGAAAGTCGCCAATCGATCGGCCCTCTGGTCATCATGGGTCTTCTACAAACCCTGGAAGGCAGTCTGTGCTCACGCAAGTCAACGACGGCCCCACCAGAGTTCCAGCTGATCGTCGGCGAGATTGCAAAATACTACGGCACACTTCTGAAGATATTGTTCCAGTCAAGATGTGCGACTACCGTGGAGGCATGTACCCTGCTGCTGAAGGCAATCGTCGAAGAGTGTGATCCGGTCGTGGCGACCCAGATTCGTGATGCGGCACTAGCTGAGGGCATTGTACTTCGCCATCTCTATCAAGCGATCTTCGATTCATCGTTTGATCAACGATCGGTGAGTCGGTACCTCATTTCTCTGTGGATGAGTCACCACCCACCGTCGAAGCAATTGTTGTCACGCATCTTGCCGACTGGTCTGATGCACCTGTTGGACGAGCCGGCGTTGTCTGCGGCAGAGCTCATTGATATGGACGAAATCGAGCGCGAGCAGTCGAACGGACATGTCGCAGAGGAGATGGTTCGATTGTCGATGATGGACGATGAACCGCTGTCTGGTCGCGACCGATGGTCGAGTCCTGGAGAACGAGAAGCGACTCGAGGCGCTCCGTTTGCGCGTTCGTCTTCGCACGGTCCCGCGATCGAAACACCACCTCTTGCTCGAGAGCGCCGAAGCATGTCGTCGACCTTCGACGCTCGTGGATCCCTCGCTGTTGCTGCTGTCTCTGCCCGCGAGTCGATCGTCGTGCAGATTGAAAATGACTACACGAAATCCCGCATGCTACGGAAGCTCCAAAGCTCTTTCCTCGTGCCTTCGAGTCGAGGTGTGACGAGCTCGAGTGTTGAAGAAGGCGGACGAACGAGTGACGCATCAACGGCGCGCGATTCCTCTCGAGGCAGCAAACGCGATTCGGCAAAGTCGGGTGGCAGCAATGCTCTAGAGGAGTCGCAGCGCGTTCGAAAACGCGACGTTGCGTACGATTTCATCTCGAGTGCGATTTCCAAATCGAAGACTCAACGTCCTCACCCGACCAAGATCAAGGGCCACCACAGCAGCAATTCGGCCGCTGCGAACATGAAAGACAATCGCGAGCCGGAAAATTTTCGAATTCTTTTCCACACGCTTTCCCAAGATCACGAACGAGTCGATTTGATCTGGAATGCGAATACGAGAGCGGAGCTCAAGTGCGGCCTGCTGCACGAAATCCAACAGTTCGGCGTGTTGCAGAACAGCAAGGCCAGTGGCAAAGCAACCTGGAACTACGAGGACTTTCGGGTCGAGTACCAGAGTCTTGAAAAAGAGCCCGTCGTTGGTGGGTGCTACCTTCGCGTCTTAAGCGGTCTCCTCACGTCCAACCGTGGGAAACCATCGCGCAGCAATCCCATTGGGCTGCTCGGCATGAGACCAGGAGCGAAAGACACGTTAATCGTTTTCGAGCCGGAGGAAGTCAACGTTCGAGACCCTCGCCGACTGATTGAGCACTTGTATCGACGTATTTTGCGAGAGAACATTAAGGCCGAGCACCACGACCAACTCGACATGACGCTTGCCTGCTCGCAAGGGTTGGCGATTGTCGCTACTGCCTACGCAAGTTTCGGCGACATGACCGAGCTTGATGAACTCAACTATCTCGTGCAGATGATGCTGGACACTGTCCACGCGCCCGTGCTCGAGAACTTGCTGCGTGCGGTGCGCGCACTGGCACTCGCGAGACCCAATGCGAAGAAGCTCTTGGAGAAAGATGCGATCATTGACACTCTTGTCTCCTTGCTTCAGCTCGGACATGCAAGTGACCGATCGCACAGCATCGCTCCACCAAAACCAGTGTGGATACTCGAAGAGGCCATTGATGAGGCGACCACTGGGCCAGTGACCGTTGAAGATTTGCATGGCATGGTGGTGAACAAGAAGATCTCGACGCAATCGTGTCGTGTTGTTCGGCGTGATGACGACGTATGCGAGCATCCCGCCAATGGTTCACCCGCTCAGTCGTTACTGGAAAACTTGCAGCTGCGCTGGGAAGTCGCGATCCAGGGCAAACTCATCACGGAACAAGTCGCATGCGATGCCATCCAGACGCTGCTGTTGATCGCCCACAGCAATGTGTTGATTGAGAATCCTGCAACACGGAACTCGCTGTTTCCAGTCGTGCGTGCAAAGTTGTCGATTCGAAGCCGTGTGCGGGACATCTTGCCACTCATTGGTCGGTACAACCACTTGCTGCTGAGCGAGCGGACGGCAAAACTGCTCAACTTTGTGTTTGACGATTCGAGCTTGCTCCAGCAGCGAGTGGTTGGGAACGACGACCTCGCGCTTCGATCGTCTCTCCACATGTGGGGGTTGTTTTACCTTGTCTTTTTGGTGGACACACTCAACTTTGAAGATTTTGCGGGACTGCTGAAGTCGACCCAACTCCATCAGGATGGATATGATGGCATCAGCGTGCTGACTGGAATCCTTCCCGATGCCATGATTGATGTGCTGGAGAAGAGTGGGCCACAAGAGTTCACGCAAGTGTTTAACGGCGCCGTCGCGTCGCCTGATGTGATTTGGAACAGGGACATGCGCCTGCATCTCCGCGAAAACTGTCTGGCGCATCTGGACGACTACTTGGAGATCTTGCAAGAGGATGTGAAAAGCCACTGGCGATTTTGCCCAATGGCTCCAGTCACGTATGCCGAGCTCGATGACGAAGTCTGGTGCGGTGGCGTGTACCTTGGGAAATTTTGTGACCACGATGATTTCGTCATCAATCAACCCGTCGACTTTATGAGGACGCTGACGCACAAGTGGCGTGAAGAAGTCGATAGAAAAGCGGCGAGGTTCACGTATGAGGAGGCCGCCACAGTCTTGGGCATCGAGTTCCGATCTACCAAGCGAGATGTCCAGCCGGCATACCGTGCCGCATTCAAAGCGCGAGCCCGCGAGCTGCAAGGTGAAGGTCTTGACCCTGCAGCGTCTGCGGAAAGGTACGGAAACGAGTTTTTTGCTGGTAGAAACGCGTGTTTACTTACAACGACTTGTTTACGTTAGAATTGGGGCATTGAGAGAGGCGTATCGCGTCGTGACATGCCCACGGGATAGTCTTCTCACTGACGGTCACGATCCTGTCAATCTTCTTCAACTTCTCGACGCAATGATTGCCATGTGCAATCGGTACGGTGCGAAGCTGAGAGAGTACTCCTTCGATTCCCATGATCTTCTGCTGGCGCTTCTTCAATCGCACTGCACAGAACACGGTGCGCCACCGCTCCACACAAGCGAGGAGCAACGAATGACTATCGCAGCTCGCGCCGCGGAATTGCTTTTTCGAACGTGTGCTGTGTCCGCCCGAAACGCCGATTTGCTGTTGAAGCAAGCGCACGAACTCGAGACGCTTGAAAAAGTTGTTCACTATTGCGTGGATCAAATGATAGCCGAGCCCGAACAGCACGACCCACGGATCGACAGTATCTGTTACTTCGTGCTGCAAACAATCACCGGATTGTTGGCTTCCCAGGCGGGGCGCATGTGGATAGCAGACACGACGACCCTCATCGCTGACATGGCCCGAGTGCTGTGGTTTTGGAACCAAAAATCTGCAAGCACCCACCAGCGCATCACGCTGTCGAAGACCGTGCAACAAGTTCTCGAGAGTGAGTATTGTTTTGCGTCATGCTTTCTTACCAATGACTACGTACTCACGCAAACTTGTAACTATGGCAGGTATCTCGCGCATGACCTTACTCAAGGCCAATCAACAGCGTATCCTTCAGGCTGGCGCGGTCTGGCAGCTCCTCGTCATGTTCTCTCAGTATGACGTCGCGCTTGATGAGACTGTGGTGCGCTCGTGTTTGGGTGCGACTATCAGTACGGACGAAGAGTACGAGGCAATCGCCGACGAGATGCACAACCTACTGGCGATTATGGCGGTGCGAGCGTTGTGTCGACTGGGCGGATTTTTCTCCGCTGAGAGCGAATTCGCATCCCCGCAAAACGAAGATCTGGGCGCGGCCATTGAAGCACTTTTCACACCCAACCTGGCGAGGCTACTCCTTCTTGAAAACCACCACGAGTTCTTGAAGATATTCCACGGCGAGTGCGAGTCGTATACGCTACTCTGGAACCTCGAGATGCGCCAAGAACTGCGCGACTTTGTGCAGCCGCGAGCAGCTATCGAGCCGGGACCTACTACCGACGAAAACTATCTCGACGCGATCAAGTTCCGATTTGAGCGTTTGGCCGTCGTGTTCGCGTTGGGTGATGTGTACATTGATGCACTCGTCTCGAGCCTGATGGTCTTGCAGCAAAGCGAAGTCCCGGCAGAGTTGAACGATCTCGGCTTGACCGAGCGGTTCTTCCGGGAGCTGTTCGCGTTCATCGACAATGGGCAGTTGCCCCATCCGTCATTCCAGATCGAGCCGCCTGCGGAAGGAGAAACCGCGGTGCCGGAGAACGAGACTGAAGTGTTGGCGTTCCGACCGCACAGTGGTTGGCATCTCGAGAGAGTCGAGCTCGAGTCGATCTTCCGTGTGACCGCGCTCAACTGTCTCGCACTCGCGAGTGACGTGCTTCCGTACGTCGTCGAACGATATGTGTCTGCCGACGCTCAAGTGATCAAGCTGCTGCTGCGGCAATTGTTCCCACCTGACAACGAAGTCCACCAAAGCGAAGAGGGAGAAGCCGAAACCCTCGTGTTCTCGGACGAGCTGTACGAGCCCGCACGGTTCCACTGCATTGCCATTCTGCAGGGGCTGTCGTCGCTGAACGGTTTTGGGCGTGCGTCGCACGAGGTCGGCATTTGCGATATTCTGATTGAGCTGATCAACTTGTGCCGCGAGGTTGGCCCTCAAGGTCTTCGGATCATTGCCAACCTGTGTCGCACGCCTGCACGCGCCGACTTTGTGACGGATATTCTGCAAACAGGTCCGTACATCGAGTTTATCAGCTGGTTGATTGGTGTCAAACCAGTGGAAGCAGAGGAAGAGAAGGAGTTGGCCGAGGCGTTGCGGCTTCCGGCGGCTGAGTTGCTTGCCGAGATGGCCCGTTCCAGTGGCGCACTGAGCGCGGAAAGTCTTGTCATGCTCAATCGCTTTTTCCCACTCCCCATGACGGAGCGGCTCGTCTCGGAGCCGCACGCGTTTGCCACCTTTTACCAGAGCGACCACGAGTCGCCCGAGCTCATGTGGAATTATAGTTCGCGCGAGTTCTTGCGGAACAACGTGCTGAGTCTTCTCCACGAATACTACATGGCAGCGTCGGGTGCCGACGACGAAGTCCAGAGTATCGAGCTCCGAGACACAATGCGGTCGCGACTGGAAACCCACGTGGTCGACTATTCGACCGTCTTCCCAGAGGCAGCCGTAGGGAATGTCTACTTGACGCCGTATCTCCGTGACCCGACGTATAGGTTGCGCGACCCACTGTACGTAGTCGCACGTGGGATCCACTGACTGTTTGTGATTCGCTTCGGACCGTACTCACCCAACTTTAAACTCTTCTTGATGCGTGCTGCAGGTACTTTGTGCGATGCCTGTGGGCCGAGTACGAGACGCTGTACGGCGATCTATCGCATTTGTCGTCGAATCTTCGCGAGACGCGCAGTCCCGACGACGAACTCATGACGGAAACGGGCGAGCGATTGTTGAATCTTGTCACGTCGTGCTTGGTCTGTGTGCTTCGGGTACGTCAATGGGACAGTAACCGCTTAACCACCTATGGACTGGATACAAGGCTCATTCTCATTATTGCTGTGTAGACGAACGTGTGGTTGTTGGACGAAGTCGCGGCCGCCAATATCCCGGAGCGGTGCTGCGTGTACCTGAGCGAGTGTGTGCGCAACAACCTGAGCGACGCCTGCTCGGTCGCGGTCGTGCGTGTGCTGCGCGTGCTGACGACCTCGACAAAGTGTGTCGCGACGATCCAGCCCGTGATTTCGAGCTTCCTCATGTCCATGGTCAAGCAAATGGGCCGTTCGCGCAACGGCGTGCTCTATCGCGAGGCCGCCTATACGCTGGAGATTATCCGTCGGGTCGTCAACAACTTTCCCTCGACACTGGCGAACGGCGAAGGCATTGTCACGGCCGCCGTGCGGGTCGATCTGTTTACCTACTTGTTGGAGATTGTCGAGCACCCGGGCGTGCTGGGTCCCGTGCGGCAGCCCAACTTGGTGCGCGCCATTGCGATTGATATTCTCACGACACTGGAGAAGGACCGCATCCAAGCACGCGCGGCGCGTGACGTGCTTAAGAAGCACAAAAAGTGGGACAAAAAGTATCGCAACGAGGCCTCGATGATCCCCGTGCCGGCCGACCCCGAGGATCCGTTCTTGCTGCACCACTCGCCGGAACTCGATCGACAGATCTCGAAATTTGCAGCCACCGCGTCCACCACGCGGCCGTTCAACTCGAACCGCATGGGGAATCATCCGTTTGATGCGACGGCGTCGTTGCGTGGCTCCATGATGGACAAGGTGCGCCACTCTGTGCACCAAAATGACGCTGAGCAGGCGGGTGCCGAGCGTGCGTCGTTGGTATCTTCGGCGTCCACGACGACGGGCAACGTCTCGAAAATGGCCAAGTACAAGCGCATGTTTAGCCGTGGCAGCAGCCGTGTCTTCTAGCGTGGCGAGTTTTGCCTGCGGGTTTTGATGAAGGGGTGTTCTAGAGAACGCGTATATAGACCTGAATATCCATAGCTTTCTTAGAGCTCTCCAAGATTCTTTTGCCAATCGAACAGCTAGGCCCCGGCTTCTCAAGCTGCTCTGTGCTTGGCGGTGGCTACTTCCTCACACGTCGCATTTGCATACCAAACTACGTTGCTTCGTAGAACCAGTCTACCAAAACACGCTGGCAATCGTCTCACAGTCTCCCAAAAAAATGGAAAAAGAAAAAGAAGCCGTAATATGCGCGAGTGGACGGATGCGGCTGACGCGCCGCTTGGCGATTACAGACTCGGTATCCACCGGAAAAAGCAGAGAAGATTGTAGATCCGCGCTTCGCCTCTTTGTCGTGACACGGTCAACATGCCGCCTGCGCTGCGCGTGTGCCTGTGGCTCTGGCTCGCTGTGCTCGTGGCCACGGCTCTCGCCGCCGACGATCCTGTCATCAGCGTGTGGCTCGCGGCGCGCACTGGAGGCGCGCTCAGCGTCGCATGGACCGTATCACCATCCTGGCTCGAGACGCACACTATCGAGTCGATCGCGCGCTTCAGTGTCACGCTCAACGGCACGCTCGTCGCATCCGTGGCGCCGACGACGACGGCGTACGATCTCTATGGACTCGCGAACAACACTGTGTACAATATGACGGTGCGCGGCGAGTGGGTAGTGGCAACGGCGACGGCGTCCAACGAGACGCTGGCGTCCAATGAGTTAGTCGTGACGACGGCAAACGTTACGAATCCGAGCGCGCCACCGGCGACGCAAGTCGTCGCCGCGGGCGGCGGCTTTCTTCGCGTGCGCGTCACGCTGCCGCTCGACACGGGCGGCGTCAGTATTGCGAGTGTGACGGTGGTAGTGCGATCCCAAAAAGACTTTGTGACTACGAGCCTCTCGCATGACGTCAACAGCAGCGAGGCCGAGTTTACGTTTTTCGGACTCGACGCAAAGACCACGTACCACGTGCGCGCCTACGTGATCAATGTTGTTGGTCTGTCCAGTGGACAAAGCACGGCGCTCTCGACGGATACGCTCGCGGTACAACTGCCTGGACCGTGCCCACCGCCGACTGTGCTCAGTGTGACAGGTACAGTACGCTCTCAAATGAGGAGACGGTGGGAATGGCGCCCTTACTCACGCTGGTTTTTGCATAGGCGGGTCCATACGGTTGCAGCTGAATCCTCCTAATGATGATGGTACGGCTAGTACGCACTTAGACAGTATGGGATCGGAAGGACTTGTGGCTAATTACCAGTGTGTGTGGGACGCTTTGCAGGTGGCGCTCGCATTCAGGGCTACGTGGTCTATATGGCCGTGAATGGCTCGCGCCTGTTTGAAGAAATCACCAACACGGTCGGATCCGCCCAGCCAAACGTCCTCGATATCCGACGACTCCCAGGCCCATTGAACCAAGCGCTTCGTCCGTTGACCCGGTACGACGTGCGAGCGGTCGCGGTCAACTTGATGGACGCGTGCATCAACCCGGTGAGTCTCTCGACCACGACGGGCGAAATCGTCTCGGTCGTGACTGCTTCAGCATCGCCACCGGACGCGCCACCAGCACCCTACTTTCTGAGTGCGACCGGCGGCACCGCCACGATCCAGCTTTTGATGCCAGCAAACATGTATGGCTCAGTCTTGTCTGGGTTTTCAGTCAGGGTTGATGGCACCGTGTACGCATCACTCGCGACGACCAACGAGCGGCCGTATGCCATCGCGTACCTCCGAGCAAATACGAGTTATTCGGTCCAAGTCGCTGCGATCACGGATGCGGGGACGAGCAACTGGAGTCTGGCGCTGGTGGTCTTCACAGGAACGGCGTCTCGACCGTCGCCTCCTTTGAACGTCTCTGCAGCAGACATTACAGCCAGTCAAGCCATGATTCAATGGTCGGTCCCGCTCGATTCGGGCGGTCTGACAATTACTGGTATATTGAGGGTCTGGGACGCGATGCCCAGAGATACCGACTGATTTGTGTTGTCGTGATTTTTCACAGAATATCGCTTGACGCTGTTCTCGCCGTCGGGAATGGAAACTCTTTCTGCCCCCGGGTCATCAACCAGTTATCGTCTTAAGGGGCTGGTCGCGGAAACGACTTACACCGTCAAGGTCATTGCGATCAACGAGATCTTGCTCGAGAGTTCGGCCAGCAAAGTCAAGGGCGCGACGTTTCAGACTCTGTTCCCGACGTTCCCCAGCGAACCCTTTGGCGTTACTGCACTGGCAGCCACGGGCGGCGCGATCGAGGTGGCGTGGCAGGCGCCCGACGAAAGCGGAGGGACGCCCTACGATGGGCTTGTCTACAATGTCTCCATGGTTCGTATCGCACCGTGCTTCAGCAATGGCTCGAATGCAAGCCTAAGCTCTTGTGCTTCGTGTGATGTGGCGCGACTCCCGTCTAGTGACGATCGCTTCACGCACGACCAGAATTGCATGCAACCGTCGACGGCGTCGTGTCCGGACGGCACCAAAAGCTGCTGTGTGACGTCGCCAAGCAGCGTCGTCGAGAGTGGACAGCTTTGCAGTCGCATTGCCAGCCAGGATCGGTTTCGACTTGCCATGGGCGGCGCGACCGTCACGTCGTTTCTGCAGCTCAACCACTCGACGACGTATTTTTTCGCGGTGCAAGTGATCAATCAAGTCGGACGGAGCGTGTATTCCCCCATTATCGGCCTGCGTACAAGGTTGGTCAAAATCTAGTTTCTACACTGTTCTCGAGAGGGAAGCCCTCTAACTTTTTTTGTTCGTAGCGCTCAAACAGCGCCTGGATACCCGTACAACATTCGTCAAGTCGGTGGCTCGGGCGGCTACGTCGTGCTGGCGTGGGACCCGCCGAAAGATACGGGAGGCACCGCCATCGTTGGCTACCGCGGCTACCGCGACTATCGACTGCTGACGCCACTGCTAGTGTATCCACCGTATACTGACTGTGGCAATGGGCTTCTGGCAAACACGCAATACCTGTACAACGTCGCGGCCGTGAATGCGTCGCGTCTCGACGGCCGACTAGGCTCAGTGCTGGTCACGACGCCACCCGTGACGGCGCCACAGCAGGGGAAATTGTCGATGGAACTTGCCACCCGCACAATCTCGTGGCTCAACGTGTCAGTGGCAACGGGCTGTGACCGTGGAGGCTCCAGTGCGACGAGTTTTCAATTCTTGGTGGTGCAAAACGCGGTTTCCATCGCCTCTGGCTTCTTCGCGTGCTGCAATTTCGTCGTGACGGGCCTCGCGGCCGCCCAAGACTAC
>JAADVC010000517.1:0-19489 GCA_023334575.1 Pythium volutum
ATGGCCATGGCACAGGGGACGGTTCCGTGCGCGCGGGTAAGGTGGACGCTGGTGCCCGATCTTTAATGGCGGACAGCTGCCCGTAGAGGTGGAGGACCGACTGACGGCGTGGCAGCGGTTCGGCACCCATGCTCTGATAGCACGACGCAGGCGAACACAAACACAAACCCGAACCTCGGTGCCGAGGTTTTGAAGTTATCACAAATCGGATTGAAGAGGAGGGGACCTCACACATTCCCATCAATATGTCAAAAAAATCGAGTCATGGACCCGAGAACTTCAACTTCTGGTCCGCGAAATGGAGAACTTCGTTGTTAAAAATTGGTTCCGTAATACACAGGTGAACTCGGTTTACAGTTCTATGTATACGGGTAAGTTCGTCTGAGGCGTGAGGGACCCTATCAATAGGCCATGGTCACCATTGCCTCTAGGAAGAAACTAGGATTTCTCTACAGTCGTGTTTTCATTCGCTTGCAGGCAACATAAGCGGAGCTCGAACGACGACCTGACTGGACACCAGATCACAAGCCATGGGTTCGTTCGGGCACTTGCTGGTGTGGTTTTGCCATGTGAGCCAACTGCACAAGCTGCTCCAATTCTGGGACGCCGTCCAAGTCGAACTGCGCGGCCGCTACTCGCTGGGCCGGCTCCAGGCACTGCAGCACTACGCACAGACGTCGTCTTCACGACACCACTTGGCGGCGGCCATGCTCACGCCACTGACAGCACTGGTCGGGGCCACCGCATTGGACATGCTGCCCATGGCCTCACCGCGCCTCGCGTTTGCCCAGCAAACAATCTGGGTTGTCTTCCGAGTCTGGTTTATTGGATGGCTCATGGCCTACATGTTTGCACTCCAACTGCACCACAGTGCTCCCACACTGCCGCTGTCCCAGACACGACTGTGGACGCTCGCAGCCGTGTCGGGGATCGCGCCCGCGCTCGGCTTTGCCATGATTGCCCAGTTTGCCGTCTTCCCCATCCCGTTTGCGATCCTCATCTTGGCGTTCCCATGGCTCGTGGTGTTTCTACTGGGCCTCTACCTGTCGTGGGGCCGCGCGCTGCGACACGACTACGTCGCGAGAGCGAATCTGCGGTGCTACGTAATCGTGTTTATCGCCCAGTTTACCATTATGTTTGCGTACTCGGCGTACAACATTCTCTACACGGCCGCCGGTCCGCTCTACCAGACGTACGTTGTGCTGGGACTGCCCGCGCTGAAAATGACGTTCAAGAACATATTCAATCACGGTATTTTCCACATGGATGATCTCGCGCCCGCGATCATTGTCTTCAACGTCGAGATTTTTCACGGACTGTTCGTGTCGTCGACCATGCAGCAGGCCAAGTCGGCCGGCTCGGTCATTGTCGTCATGACGGTCGACGTCGTCCAGGCCATCACGGCGCTGGTAGAAATTCAGCTCGTCATTGCCCGGATCCATCGCACGGTCGCACGGGTCGAGCTCCTGAAAAGAACCGAGCCAGCACGGCAGAACGATTCGCAGACCGAGCACGCGCGGCTGGCCGCGCTAGGCCTCCTTGGGTACATGCAGCACCTTCTAGACTCGTGTGCGCGCGTACGGGTTGACCCACAGCTGACACAGCCTCGCCATCTCCGCGCGCCGTCGCGACTCGAAACACGGTCCACTACAGCGGTGGCTCCAAGCCCTGCTGCTACTAGTATCATCGTCGCGACAGTGGGTGGTCCCTCGGCAGCGGCCATCCAGCACGAGTCTTCGGCCGGCGACCTGCGACTGCGTATCGTCCAGGACGTGCTCAAGCTGCTCCACATGGTCGAGTTCTACGTGCTCATTGAGTTTGCCGAAGTCGTGGTCGCTGCCGTCTACAGTACGTTACCGTATGGGTGCTGTCGGTCTCGTTGACAGCTCACTGCTTGTTTGCGTGCTCTAAATCCTAGCGCTGTACCTACTGGCGGTCAGCTTTCTGCCGATCCGTGCCTACTACAAACCGCTGGCCGTGCTCACGCCCTTGCAAATGGACGCAGCGATTGGCCGGGTCGCACAGTACACGGCACTGGAACTGCTGACGTTTGTCGTGTTCTGTATGGTGCTCCATCGCCGCCTGGGCTGGGGCATCTCGTGCATCCAGCAATTGGCGTTTGTGCTCACGACCCATGCACGCATGGTGCAGGCCTCGCTCGCCATGTGGGTCATTCTCGTGCCCCAGTTTTCGCTCGAGCATTTCGGTACGTTTGTGTACCGTACCCTGTGGGGTGGGAAGGACAATGGTTGCTGATCGCTTGGTATGATATCTTGTCTCGTGAGGACAGGCACAGACTTTACGTTCCAGTTCAACTGGCTGCGTGGCGTCAATGGGGCCGCCTAGAATGAAACAACTACATACTTCGAAGTACCCTACGGTTGCTGGAGTTGGATCCATCTTCAACTCATATTGATTAGGCTGGCTTAGCAAATATCCAAAAGTGACCGTACGATTAGGCTAGCTCAGTGTTTTCACACGAGTTAGTACTTCGAAATTAGTAGAAGATCCAGGAGACCTTCGACATGAACCCAAGAGGCGCCTCTCCATTTTCTCCTTCTCTCGTCCGCGGATCCGCTGGGTTCCTTACAACATTCACGACGATCTACAGTACCATGGCCTGTGGCTGGACACCCGATCTGCTGCGCATGCTCGAAAGCGTGGGCGACGAGAAGCACAAGCTCGCGCAGCAGGCCGACGCCGAGCTCACATACACGACCCAGCAAATCGAGGCGCTCCAGAAAAAGGCAGCAACTGCCACGGCCGCCACCACTGACAAAGACGCGCGCAACTGGACGGCCATGTACGACAAGTGGGACGCGTACGAAGACCCCGAAGAGCTCGCGCAGCGCGAGCAGGACGCGCGTGACAAGCAGGCGCGTGCCTCGCGTGCGGCCGCGGCCGCCGGCTGCAACCACGACCACTCGGCCGAGCAAAAGCTCATGGACATGAGTACGCGCCAGAAGCTGGACGCGTGCGATTCATTTCGTGTGCTCGGGAACCGGTTTTTCGCGCAAGGCCAGTACCAGCGCGCGGCGTACCACTACCACAAGGCGCTCGTGTATTTTGAGTATGTGTTTCCAGAGACGGCGGACGACGACGACGAGATGAGCAAGCTTCAGTCAAGTACGAGACTGAATTTCGCTGCGTGTCGTCTCAAGACGGGCCACATTGAAGATGCGATCCACCATTGTGACTTGGTGGTGGAGAGCGACGCCCAGAATGTCAAGGCACTGTACCGCCGCGCACAGGCGTATCGTTTACGGGACGAATTTGAGAAGGCGTTGGTTGATATCACACTGGCCATCACCGTGTCCAAGGACGCCGACTCGATCGACCCCATGCTCGTGCAGGAGAAGCAACTGCTGCAGGCCAAGATGCTCGCGTACAAGCGCAAGACCAAGCAGCTCTCGGTCGCCATGTTTGGCGGGAATTGTAAACCAAAAGACACCGAGCCGACGGTGTGGCGAGGCGGCGTCTCGAGTGTCAAGGACGTGCCACTGCTGTTGTCAACCGCGTCGGTTGTGGGCGCGCGGGACCATCAAATCGACTGGCGACTCGACGAGACGTGGCGGCCGTCCACTGCTGGGCTCACGGAACTCCAGCAATGGCTAGAGACATTGTAAAAGATGGAAAATATAATTCGCAATCCAATTAAAATCCCCTTGCTCGATTTAGTAGTGCTTGCCAACTGCGAGCAGCACAATCAGACCCATGAGCACAGCCCAGAGCAAGTCGCGTGCAGCGGCCGTGGGCGTTCGCTCGCCGAGACCACGGAGTCCGCTCTGGAAGACCATGGACGCAAACAGCATCACGTACAGCGTGAGCAGCACAAGCAGCCAAGCGCGAAGCCCCGTGCGGTGGTGTGCGACCCACGGTCCAAGCGTCTTCTCGAGCCACGACGGCCCGTCGTCGGCTTCCAGTGCGACTAGCACAATATCAGGAGGAGGTGAGTAGATGATCCACACGATCAGGAATGATATACGAACGTACCCGCGACTTCATCGACCACGGTCTCAGCAGGCACTGCTGGCTGATCACTCGCCAAGACGTTGTCATTCGCACTGGCGAAGGCCTCGTCCGCGACGCGACGGCATGTATCGGCCAGCGCCTGAACCTCTTCTGCGCGCTGGGCATTGTCCTCGTCGTCGACATGGTCTAGTTTCTCCATGAGATCGAGCAGCTCGGCCGTCACAGTCGCAGTCGCTTGCGTGGGCTCGGGCAACGGCTCGTCTTCACTACTGGAGACCGCATCGGTCGCCGCGACCATCGCCGTGACCATCTCGAGCATCTTGACCGTATCGACCTCGTTGATTTCGTCCTCGTCTTCCACGAGGTCAATGGGCTCGGTCATCTTGGGAGGCTTCATCACCAACGGCTCCATCTCTTCCTTCAGGGTAGAAAGAAATACGCACTGTGAAGAATGAGGAAAGGTTGAGGTCCGAATCTGCGACGAGGCCATGCGAGAACAGGTAGAAAACTTTCAACCGAAAAGGCTCTATTTCTTTCTCTATCACACAGAATATTTAATTACTCGTCGTCGTCAAACTTGAACGAGTTGGACGCCATCGTAATCTCGCCGCACATGTACGTCTGCTTCTTGAACTTGTTCTTGCCCTTGGTAAAGTCTTTGCCGCGCACTTTGATCAGCACATTGTTGGCCTTGCTGCCGACGCCGGCGCCGCCAAATGTCGCGTCGTCTACTCATACAAACATTAATATCATTGGCAGCGATTTTCCCTATGAAGCGATGAGAAAGTACGTACAGCTATTGTTGGTGAGCCGTGTGTCGTCGGCGACAATCTTGTTTGACCAGAATTCGCCATCGACGCGCTGAAAGGGCACGCCACCTTTGGAGGTCTCGACGCCCTTGACGGGTTTGGTAATCTCTTTGGGTTTCCACTCGAGCGCAGCCTTGGCCGCGGCCACGCGTCGCGCTTCATCCTTGGCGTGAAGATCTTCATCGTCTTCACTCTCCGAGGAAGAAGAAGACGAGGAAGAGTCGGAGGACGATGAGGAAGAAGAAGACGAATCTGATGAGCTGCTCTCTTCCTTCTTGGCCTTCTTGGCGGCTGGTGCCTTCTGGGTGGGGACGACAACAACCTTCCGCTTCACGGCCGGCTTCTTCTTGTCATCTTCCGACGAGGAATCGCTCGAGGATGAAGAGGACGACGACGACTTCTCCTCCTCCTTCTTCTTAATGGTCACTGCCTTCTTGGCCGCGGGCTTGGCCGTCCCTTTCTTGGTCTTGGGTTCGTCGCTTTCGTCGTCCGAATCGGAACCCGACGACGACGAACTGCTGGACGAAGAAGAGGCAGCAGCCTTGGCTTTCGTCTTGGCCGCCAGCGTGGGCGTCTTCTTTGCAGCCGCAGGCGACGCCTTCTTCGTGGTCTTTTCGTCTTCTGACGAGTCAGACGACGAGGACGAATCGCTCGAGCTCGAGGCCCCGGTTTTCTTCCCAGTCGCTGCTTTCTTCACAGGCGCCGCAGCCTTCTTCGCCGTGGGCTTTTCCTTCTCTTCCTCTTCCGATGAGGAACTCGAACTCGAACTCGACGACGCAACCTTCTTCTTGCCGTTGGTAATAGTAGTCGCAGTCTTCTTGGCCGCTAGCTTGGCCGTGGGCTTTTCCTTCTCCTCCTCCTCATCCGACGAGTCGGACGACGTGCTCACGACAGGCGTCTTCTTGGCCACGTCGACGACCGACGCTGCCGGGATCTTGCTCTCCTTCTTGGGGCTCGCGACGCCGCTCTTCTTGGTTGTGAGGTACTGCTTGTACACGGCCACCAAGTCGTCCTCGGCGCGAAAGCCCGTGGGGTTCAGTTTGGCTTCCTTTTCGAGTGCCTGCGCAGCCTTCTTCATGCCAGCGCCCATGAGAAACGCATGCACAAGCGGATAGAGATCGCTCGCAGCGACACTCGCTTTCTTGACGGCCATGGCGATATACTGACGATCGGGGGCAAGTGACCAATACGCAAAGTGAGCGATCGCTCGGCAATGCTTTTGCAGAGCTTTTCGGGAACGATTGGATGGATTGGAGACAATTAGTTTGTACAGTCTGTTTGTCAATCAATCAATACAGTGTGCGTATAGCATATCAGAGAATATCGAATTTCGTAAAGGTGTTCCACTGAAGCGCTCAACCCGTGTTGTATGGTATAAGTTGAGATGCCTCTGCTATCTGATATGGGTACATATCGCATGTACATCACGCATGGCTCAGTGACTTGTGCGTGGGCTTCCACTTGCCGAGCACGAGGAGCCGCTTCTTGACGTCGAGCGACAGCGACGCTGCGTCTGCAATCGATGGCTACAGTAACATAGAGAGGTCAGTGGTGTCGGGGATCGTTGCAGGCATTTTTTCATGAACGTACCACTGACGGGGATGGCGGCCTGAGACCAGGGACGTTCGCTCGTCTCGCGCTGGTTGTGGCGTTCAAGCGTTTCTTCATGGGACTGAGCGGCCGACGGAAGCGTAGAGACATGCCGTCGTCGCCACTGTCCTCGTCTTCTATGTTTGGCTGGATGGACGTGACTGGAGGAGGCGTCTGGACCGTGGGCAACTTCAGCGGATGAATCCGAACGCTGGCGCGTACCGCCTCGGCGTCTTTCCATGCGAGCGCATAGTTTTGCCAGTGGAAAAACACCACCGAGAGAACGCGAACACGGCGGTGCACGACAGCGTCTCGCTGGAGCTGCTCCAGTCGACGGCGTTCGGCGATCCGCCATCGCCAGTCTTGTAGGGATCGTTTGACCCGTCGCCTCATTAGGATACTTTCACACTCGCGCGTGAATCGTTGCAGTTCCGCATCATCTGCCCATGCGTGGAAAACCACATGAATCAGTCTCTTGGAGAATGCGCGCTGGAGTTTGCCTGCACAAGTGAGGATCACAGCTCGTCGCTGGCGAGCCCGCAGCAACGCCGAGACCCACCCCTTAAGGATCCACCGCTTCTTGATGAAGGCCCAAACCTCGGCTGCGACAGTGAGGCGCTGTGTGCGATCCAGTGCTGCCTGTTTGGTGGTATCATTCCAAAGGCGAATAAGCTTCCGCTTGAGCATGCGGCTGAAATGCTGCTGGGCGATCCGCCGGTCTCGCTTGTGCTGGACAAAAGCTCCCCACGCGGTCCACAAGAGACGCAGTCTCTGCTTCGCCCGCACAGCACTAAGCTGGTCTTCCATACTCCGCAAGTGAATATGGTCTTGCGTCATGACCGCCCACCGCTGGAATATTTTCCGTACTCGCTTGTGGAGTAGATTCCCATAAAACCGATCGGCGAGTCGCTGCTGCGTGTACTGTCGCCACACGCCAAAGTGCTTTCGCTGAACAAACGCTTTCAGCCGCTTCTGCAACTGCTCAGTCCGGGCTGTGGCTCGCCACCGCCTCACGGCTCGTCGCTGGCGCCACACGATCAACGCCGATTCGCCTAGTTCAATCGTCTGGCGCGTCTGCTTCTGGGCCAGTACCGCTCGACGCCACCGATGACGAATGCACCTCTGGAGGTGAAAGGCCGTCGCCATGCTCATGGCATCGTCTCGTTGGCGTCGGTGCCCCACAAACGATCGCCACTTGCCAAGCGTCTCTCTACGTGTCTGCACTTTCCGCCTGTGAATCAACGCGTCAATTGCGTCGCCCTGTGCACGTCGACTTGCTAACCACTCGCACCACGCGTGGTACGCGCGTCTCACTGCCTGCCGCTGCTTGAAAACGCCCAGCATCTTTGCACGCCGTCGCGTGTCTGCATACCATCGCCACTGCTCCATACACAGTCGAAGCCAACGCGTATGCCGCTCGCTTGCAAGAGCAGAGACGACACCCCGCGCTTTCACACACCACGCTTGATGGATGCGCAGCCGTTGGATCACTCGCTTAGCCTTGATAGCTGCGAGCTGACGACAGCGGCTGTAGAGGTATTGATTCTCTCGTCTTGTCACGCTGACAAAGTCGTGGGCCCACAGCAACCAGAACTTTGTGAGCACGCGTGCACGCTGGTAGCAATCGACACTGGCCAGCAAATGGCGTTGCGTAGTCGTGCGTTCCCACCACGCAGTCCAATGTCGCTGAAGCGATTTCCGTTCGTGGCGTAGAATCTCGGCATTCACAATCACGAGCAATTCTCGTTCGCGCCGTCGCTCTTTCTGAATCTGCTTGACAGTCGCCACGACGTCTCGCCATCTTAGTAGCAGCGTCTTTTTCAGGAGCCGTTGACGTGTCTTCAGGTGAGACACACAAAGGGACTGCACGACGCGACGGCGTCGACTCCACGTGGACCACACTGAAAAGATGTGGTAGAGCCTTCGCATGCGAAAGAACAGACACGCATGAAAGGCGTGGCGCCACCGCTGCCACACGGCCGCTGTCTCGTCCCAGTCGACGTGGAACCGCTGGAACGTGCGCGCCATTCGCGCCAGCCGAATGGCGGGTGGTTCATTCACCCGCTCGCCCTCTGCCATGGTCCTCAGCTGAGACCCACTCCCTACCACGACGAGCCGCTTGAGCTTTTGGTTTTTCGCAGTGAACGTTTCCCACAACAGGAATCGAAGGCGGACGTGGTGGCCCACGACCACACGTGCGAGCAGACGCGAGCACTGGGTCGTGATCCGCGTCCACGATCGCCACGCCGTCCAGTGGGTCTTGAGTACCGTGGTTTGCTTCTCGTAGGTGAGACGCCGCACGCGCTTAAGGAGAACCGTTCGCTTGCGCCACGCGACAACGCACCGCTCGCAAAGCCGCTGCGCACCGGCACCGATCATTTTCTCCATGCGGGTGAGTACGAGAAATCGACGCCACTGCCGCAGACTGTAGAGACATAGGTGATTGCGCTGGAACGCCTCGGCCGTCTGACGCTGCTTGCGCTTGGTTGTGAACCGCTTCCATTCGCCCAGTACGGCTCGGGATGTCAGCAGCGTACGCTGCAATAGTAAAGTGGCGTAGGTCTTGCGTAACTGGACTCGGTTCCAAGTAAACTCACGCCACGCAAGCAGGCTCTTGCGCTGCGTGACGTGCTGCATGACATCAACGTATCGTCTCAGCTTGCGCCGTTGCGTATTGGCCACGACTGTGGTCTTTTGCCACGCTGCAAACGCCTTGCGCTTGGTTTGTTTCGTGGCATGAACAGACGCGATCGCTCGATTCTTCTTTTGCTTCTGTCGGGCGTGAGCGTATCTTGCTATCACCTGGAAGCAGCTTAGGAGTTGGCGATGACGGAGCCTCTGGACCACGCACTTCATCATGTCTTTGTCTCGGTGGCGTGCCACGAGATACTGGAGCCAATGTGCAAAGCACTGCTTCACCACCGTGTCCTTCCTAAACCGACTCGCGAGTGTCACCATGGTCTTGGTCATCGTGGTCTCGACAACAAACCCCCTCCAGCGGCGGATGCCATGGCGTGTACACACGTTTTTCAATAGCGTTTGCCGTTGTACTGTTTGGAAATCGACCCAGCGGCGCCGTTCGCACTGCCAGTCGAGCCACCGATCAAATGCCCGTGCCAATTGCTTGCGAATGCCGACACGTGCCACGACAAACTGCCGCCGCCACTCGCTCCACGCCTTTCGCAACTGGGTCTCCGCAAAACGACTCGATACCATGGCAGCGGCTACGCGGTTCGTCTTGCGGCCCAGTACGACGCGCTGCCAGCTTGTAAAGCTCTGGTAGGTCGTCTGCATTTTCCACCGCACGATCACACTGCCGCCCATTTCTCTCAAGCGCTTCTTCTTGACGATGGCGTCTCGCCACGTGACCAGAATCCGTCGCATCCAGCGGACCCGGCAGTGTTGCTGAGCCGTTGTGAGGGCCTCACGCTTTGCCGTGCTTTGGCTGTGATACAAAGCCCACGCGTTCCACGCACGCCGAGCGAATGCGGATCGCCAGCAGCTCACGGCTTTCTCGAGGCGGTCGTTCTCGCTGTGCGTTTGCTGAATAAACAGTTTCCACGCATTCAAGACCTTGGGCAGCAGCTTCTTCAGCTGGTATCGCTGACGTGCGAGTCGGATGTGCTTGGAGAAAACCGCAACGCGGTGCCACCGCTGGAGTGACCGCCGTACACAGCGTCCGTGCCGTATGCCCACCCAGTGGAGAGCATTATGGAGACGTTCTCGCTTCGCAGTCTGCTGCAGAGCATGCCGTCGCAGCGTCTGGATGCCTCTCCGTACCAGTGATACCCATACAAACTTAACGACCTGGAGCCGTCGATTCTTGGCCGTCTTTGTACAGTTGCTCCACCGCAAAAGGAAACGCCGTGCCGTTGTAGTCTCAGCTCGACGGCGGAGTTCTGCGAGGATCGTACCAAAGCTGCGTTGTCGCTGGCTCCAGTCTCGCCACGCTCGGAACGTCGAACATAAAATCAAAACTTGCAGTCGCTCCGTGTGCTGCTGTAGTTCGACGCGGTGCAATTTCACGTGGCGTGTGAACCGCGTCCACTGGCGCCACGCGTCCGAGACACGCTTGTGGTGGTTTGCAACCGTCGCGAGTGTCAGTTGCATACGATAGGACCGCCGGTGGACCGCACGGCCGTGCCACGTGCGAAGCGATAGCTGAACACGGCGCAGTGTCACGGCCGATTCCAGGAGCGTATAGTAGCGGCGTCTTTTCAAGATCCCTCTCCACGCCGACACCACAATCTTTTGGACACGACGGCGATGAAACGCCCTGGCTCTAACATCCTGAAATCGCACGAGCTGCTGGTGTTCGTGGTACTGAACCCACCGTCTCCATACGCGCGACTGACGGTGCGTTGCGCCACTCGCTCGAAGCGACTGCTTCCGTCTTTTGCTGTGGATCCACTTCCTCCAGGATCGAAAAACCGACAAACACAAACGCGCTCGCCATAGACGCATGGCCGTGGCCGTGTGCACTCGCATCCATTGGCGATACAGCGATGCCTTTCTCCAGTGGAGAAAGCACTGCGTCCGCTGGAGCACGCGCCATCGTGTCAGACTTAACAGTGCCGTCTCGTGGACGGAGTGCCGCGTATTAGCGAGACGATCACGCAGAGACTGGATAGCATCCTTCGCTCTTTGCTGGCGAGCGTGGTACTGCTCCCACGATCGCCAGGCTTCCGTCATAGCGTGACGCTGCAGCTGCGGCAGGAGGACGCGCGTGCAGGCATTTGCGATGGTCACACGGGCACGCATTCGGCTAATTACGCGCTGCATCAGCACGTCTTCATGACGCGTGCGAATCGTTTGGCCCACGCGTCGCTCTCGCTTTCTGCGCGCGACAAACTGATCTCGCCAGCGTGAGAACCGCAGTCGTAACGCTCGGTGGGCGGCCGCAATCACTGCGGCTCTTGCGACGTGTCCTTTCTTCACAAGCGCTTGCCACGCTTGAAACAGAAGACTGGCACATGCCTGAGACGACTGCTGCATGATCCGGCATCGCAGTCTATTGGCCGCGTCGTATAATGCCTTCTTGTGCTGCCAATGCCTCCAGAATAAAAGCACCACCTGACGTTCGTATCGCTGCCGCACTTGAACGCCTCGTGCCACGATCCGTTTCCGATTTCCAATCGTAGTTTTCCAACCATGAAAGTAGACGCTGCGCTGCCACTGCTTGCGTTGCATCCGCTTCCTTTTAAGTAGCTTCTGCTGCGCCGCGAGTCCTTTCCATCGCTGGAAACTCGTCCTCGCTCGGTGCTGATTCCATAGCCACACCAACCGCTGCTGGATCTGGCTGCTCGCGAGACGCTGCGTATTAATCAACTTGTTCCACGAGTTGAATATGCGGGACAGCGAGACGCTCTGGAGCCGGCGGAGAAACGTGCGAGCACACCTCGTCTTTGTGACTTGCGTTGCCCATTGGCGAAAGCACTGCTGCGTGGTCTGTGCGTGCGACAGTGCAGTGAATTGCTTGAGTAGTCGTTGGCGATGGGCGGCTTCCTGCCACGAGTGGAGGACGCGTCGTGTAGTACTGAACTGGTAGTGGCGAATAGCCCGCGCCGTGGCCGTGGTAACGCTCAGGAACAGTCTCCATCTCGCAAACGATGTGAGAAGCGAGTTGCTTTGCCACACTCGAATCGCTTGTCTTGCTTGCTGCGCACGACTGGCAAACTGCTGCCATGCCCGGACCGCCTCGGACTTTTGGTGACGAGCACGCAGGCAATCCGCCTTTAGGACGAGCTGTCGCCTTCGCAGTTGGTCGTTGACGAATCGTTTCCACGCGGTGACAAACCGTGGCAGTAGGCAAAAGACGTGGAACGCAATCGCCTTTTCCTGGCGTGTCGTCCACCGTTTACGGTCCGATACAAACTGCCGCCAATGCGTAAATACGCGACCATAGAGTCCACTCCTGGTTTTCGAATTCACTCTCGCAAGTGTGGACGCAAGCAGCTTCTTGCCTCGTACAAATCGCGTCCACTGGTGGACGCATCGCCGTATCCGCAGTGTTTCCAGTCTCCGTGCATTCGCCTTGGCGTCCATCTTGGCTTGTCTCCGTGATATTGTGTACGTGATCCACCGCCGATACAAAGTCGCCTGAGTTCGGCTGGACACCACTAAACTCACGCACCGCTGAAGAGAAGCCATTCGCTTGGACGCGACCGCATACTGACGCAGTCTTCTCACCGTTCGACGCATTGTCCACTGCGAGAGCTGCAACGTCCGCTCGTCATCGTCCAGCATCGTCAGCTCTCGGCAGTGTTTCCACTTGCACCAGCCAGTAAAGCAGCGACGCACAAGTGTGCCACAATGCCGTGCCGTCAGCTTCTCCAGTAATCGTCGCTGGTGCGTAAACTTCTTCCAGCTTCTAAAACGCCGACGCTGCTGGTGCATCCCACATTGAGCGACGCACTGCTGAAGAACCACGGCGCGTGCTTGGGAATGACGGCACTTGCATCGCCATGACTGGATCACATGCGCCATGACTCGCCGTTCCCAGTACAGGCAAGCGTTTAAAATGGCCGATCGCTTCTTGCGCTTTGTGGTAACGAACCTCTGCCAAACCTTCCAGCAAAACTGCACGCTCGTGATGGCTCTTCTGTGGTGCCATGTCGTAGAGCGCCTGTGGGTCTCCTTGTGTCTACTGTGAAGAGTCTTCCATTCTTGGAAATGCAACGCCATCAACTTGCTCTGCCACTCGAGAAACGCTTGAGCTGCTCGCGTGTGGTTCTGCTGGGCAGTGTAGAAGGCGCTTCGCCATAGTTTCCACCCTTGCTGCACCAGAAAGACGTCTCGTCGAAAGCTGAGAACGCTGCTGCGTCTCCGATTCGTTCGATTCAGCTCAGCTCGACTGTGCAGCTTCTGGATCGCCCTACTCGCTTGATAGTGATGAAGCTGCCCAGCAGATCGACACAGACCACGGCCGATCTGGATACGCTTCCACCACTGGTGGAAATACCGCCGACAGATGCCTTGAGCCATGGTGTGATCGGCAAGCTGGATACATCGCGCAACGTGGAACGCTTGTCGCCAAATTCGCCAGCAGCCGTGAAGCTGGAGACGCCTTGTCTCACCAACGAGGCTCTCCTCATCGCGACGGCGTATTCGTCGAGACCGCGTGACCTGTCGCCAAACAAATAGATAGGATTGCAGCCGCGAGCTGGAGTTTCGATGAACGAATGACTGGACAGCCTGATGTTTGCCGCGACCGAGCCGAACATTCTGGTAGAACGCTTTGAGTATCCGCTGCTTCTTACGCTGGTCTTGCTCTGCTCTCCAGTCGCTCACACGACATCTGTGCTGTCGCTTCTTGTCGACCCAGCGTTTCCACTGTGACAACGCGTATCGTCTCACACAAGTCGAGAAGCAGATCTTCAGCGTCGCGCTCAGCTGCAGCAGGCTTGCACTGCGTCTCCACACGGTCCACACACACCGCACTCTCCGTACTTTCCACTGGTGAACTCGATATCCATCTTCTTGTCCAACGAAATCAAAGTGGCTCGACCACGCTCGCCACACTCGCGTCAATACTCGCTCATCTCGTCTTACGTAGGCGTCCATGACCACGATTGTATTGGATTTCTTGGTCTGGACGTACTCGAACAGGCCCGTGAGAATGATGCGCAGTTGACGAGTCTGTCTTCGCTTGTGGAATCGACAAGACCGCAACGCGAGCAACCGTCTCGTCCAGTAGCTCTCCTTCCACGCCCTCCAGACGCGCCGCGTGGTCTCGCCGTCATGATATCGAGATGCCTTGACCATTTGCAGACGTTCCGCCTTGAAAATCGCCTTTTGCTGTCGCCAAGTGGACCAACAAAATCGAAAAATTCGCTTCCTAAAATGAGTACGTGCCAGTACGAATTGTCGGTGCTCTTCTTCATACGAACGAATGGATCGTTTCCAGGCTCCAAGCACACGCTGGAGAAGGCGTCGTGCGCCAAGAACTCTTGCAGTACGACACTGCCTTGTCCATCGCTGCCACGCTCTCAGCCTGAGACTCATGGCTTTTCGCTCGCACACTTCCCTTGCAGTAGACTCTCGCCTTCGATTCGTCAGCTCGTGGTGCCAGTTCTTCAGGCTCTGTCGCAGACACTTGCGCGTGTGGAACGTCTCGACCCACACGCCGTGGTCGCTCACGCGTCGTCGCTGTTTCACGAATCGTCGCCACTGATTTAAACACGTAAACGCCGTCTCCAGATCCTGTGTACGCCGCCGAATCAGCGAGTGGATACGCATGGTCTTGACGGCGCGTGCGGTCCGTGCCCACGTTTGAAAGATGCGATGCATAGTCCACACGAGCAAGCGTCCCGTGAAACGACGCAGCACCGACGGGTTGGAGACCGTGATGCCTCTTGTCACGACGAACGTTGGTACAGCAAGACTCAGCCTGGATACGAGACTAGTAGTCGCAGAGGGCAGTGTCAGCGCGATCCAGCGAAAGACGGCAAACGTCGCGACCGGAGGAAGCACCGCCTGTGTGAGTCGCCGCTCGCGCTGGCGACTGTCACGTACGAGCCGATGGAATTTCGTGAGCTCGCGCCACTGCTGGAACGACGTCGCGAGCCGTCGGAAATGATGGGTCGTGAGCTGGTCTCGCCGGTGATCTGCTACTGGACTCTGCATCGCTGAATGTCTATCCGGATAGCTGAAATCGCGGTCCAGAGTACTCGGAGCTTTTGATGGCGACGGGTAATACGCATGTGGCGGAATCGATCGCGTGCTGACGCGGACACTCTCGCTGTGGATCTGCTCGTCCATGTCGTACTCGTACACACGCGTTTCCAGGCTGACGGGTTCCTCGTCAGCGTCTTCGTCAGCCTCTCCGTCAATTGTCAGCTCGGCGTTGATCTCGTTCAGCCGGTTGCGGATCGTCTCTAGATCCCTCAGCTTCTGTGTGGGCTTTTGCATCACGCATTCGTCCCCGTCCGTCGCCGTCGCCACTTCGACTGTACTCGCATTCCGCAGTTGGTTCTCCTTCAGCAGAGCCGTCGCCATGGGGATCGTTGGTCGCGCGGAAGCTGCCAACACATCGCCGAATTGGTCTACCGACTGCCGCTTTGTTGGTCGCCTCCCGGTCGTTGAGGTTACCGAAGCTGTTGGAATCCAACCAGGCGTGACGCCAACGCCAATGTTACTTTGTCGCCGTGCTGGTGTCTGGAAACCAACAGAACCAACCAAACTCGCATGGGGAGAGAACGGGATCGCATTGCCCCTGCGCGCCGACTGGTTGATCGCGAACCGTTGGATTTTCTTCTTCCAGTCGGGGTCAGGATCCAACGATATCGTGAGCAGGTGGCGATGGAACGCGGCGTCCTCGGGCGGCTGGATACGGTGCTTTTCAAACACGGCGGTTGACGCCTGGATCAACTCGATGAGCGTGAGCGGCGAATCGTTGGCGTTGGCGCTGAATCCAACGTTGGCATCATCAAGAGACGACAACTGTTGGCGCGCCCGCGTCGCGCGCGCGACAATCTGTGCCAACACGACGCTCTCGCGCTCGCGTTGGTGCCGCGCCGTCTCGTGGATGCGTTGAGCGACACGCGGTCGTCCATGAGCTGAGGATGTGCTTCCCCTTGGCGTCGCCATGGGTAGAATTGTTGGCGAAGATTGTTGGATATACCAGGAGCCAGGCTTTTTTGTTGGTGGATTTGTTCTTTTCGTTGGTTGTTGGTTACTTTTTTGTTGGTTCAGTTCCCAGCGTGTCGCTTCAGGGCTGTGTTAACCCAGACAACTTCAACATCAAATCGTCCATTTACAGCCAATCATCAATTTTCATTGTAGATTGCAGCCAATAAAATCGTGTAGACACGATTTCTGGATTCCATCCTTTGAAATGGGACCGAGGAGATGTGCCGTCATTTTTGAGTGTTTAGCTTCCTGGAGATTGATGCGTGAGCGAACTTCCTAGAGTTTATGCCTTTCCTTTTCTCTCTTCCATCACCAGCAGCCACGCCTCCTGGTTGAGATTGCAGTCTAGATCGATCTCACTGTTTGGTGGTCTCGTGGTGGTTGCTGTTCTCCATCTTCATCGAAGCGGCATCACGCAAAGCGGGTGTCGTGCACTTCTTGCCGAAAACATGGCGACCAATCCACCGCGACGTGCGACGCCAGTGGGTATTGTCGGCCGTTTGTTGGCGTTGGCGTTCCTGCTCTTGTTCCAGTGCACGTTGGCGTTCCAATTCCGCTTGGCGTTGGCGCGCGACACGATCACGACGGTAGCGTACCTCGTCGCTTTTCTCCCGCAGCCCGTGGAGCACCTCGAGCTGCTCACCCATCTTGGTCTTGATGTCGTCCGTGAGGCCGCATTCGCGAATGTTGCGTCCACCAAGAACCGCACCGACTCGCGGTTGAGTCGCAAGGCCGTGGCGTCGGCTTTTGCCAACTCTTGCGAGTCGTCCTCGGTCCAGTCGTCGTGATCGGCTCCGTCTTTGTCGGCAACATGCGTGGTGCTGGCCTGCTGGTCAGGAGAGGACATTGGCGGCTCGTTGGTCGACATGCTGGTCGCTGGAGGAAACACGCGAGTGCGTTTGTTTGGATAAGAAGACTTTTGGGTTAGTCCGTGGGACAAGCGTTGTGATATTTCTGGTCAACGCGCCACGTGAAGAGATCCCATCAATCAAGAACGTGCTTCCCTAACGCAGAGCCGAATGCAAGCAGGTGAATTGAGGTTATCTTATCCGTTCCACACTCTATGTCTACCTCTTCCTATCAAAAATGCGGTGGCCCATTCGGCCGAGAGCACGACGCCATCGATCACGCTGACGCTCACGTGGACGTGGAGGAGTCTGGCGTAGACGTTCCACTCGCTCGCGTCGATGGTACAAGCCGTTATGAACGGCCCACGTGGCGTCGAGCGTATCCGAAAAAGCCTCCCGCTCGGACGGCCAACGCCGGAAGGCTTACTTGTACTCCCGGTGGAGCCGCAGGAAAGTTATGGTGGCCTTGTGGAGGGAAGAGTGGGGGGGGAAAGCGAGCGGGTCTTTCGGAGAAATCTCCGACTTTTGGTTCATAAATCGATGGTTCTCTACCCGTTGTCCACAGCGGTCTAGCTGCGACTCACGTGTGCTGCCTTTATGGCAGCAGCATCAAGCAGCGCAGGCGTCTTGCTCTTCTTGCCGAGTACGCGGCGACCGATCAACTCGATGAGCGTGAGTGGAGAATCGTTGGCGTGTGCGCTGGATACGACGTTGGCGCTGTTAGGGACGACACCTGTTCGCGTGTGGGTATCCTTCCCACTCAATCGCCGATGAGAGAGCGCTGCATGTTGAGGATCAGGGACGAACTCGTCACCCACTTTCCTCGGTGCAAAACGTTCGGCAAGTCGGATAGGAAGACCCAGCTGAGCTGAAGTATTGATACCTTCCCGCCGAGCGAAGTCCGATCCATGGACTCTGCCGACGGATCTTGGACGTGCGAGAGTCCGCCGTGAGGGCCGTCCACCGCCAACGTATCGGTCCACTGTACAGAACATGTATCACGTGAAAAATTCGCATCCAAATGCACATAATCGGGCCAGACTTTGACCATGATTTCCTTCGCTATTCGCACCCCGTGACTCGGCACTGTTTACTTCCAGACTGGTTGGGAGAGCTGCACTAAACAAAATCACTGGAAATCCAGTTGCGCCGCGTCTCGCGGGGCTAAGGCGAAAGGCTATAAGTCAGTACTGTACTGGACCGACTCCACTACACGTATAATCAATAAACGGACTGATACGCGCGAGTCGCGCGGATCAGTCCGTTGGATGGTGCAAGTGAACTACGCGCTGCACCCACTGCGCATCACCACGTCCTGGTCCCCTACAGTACTGTACCATTCCATTATTGACATTCTGCAACCGATGTTTCACACCGTGGGGCGTCAATACCGTGACTTGGTATGGTGTGGACTGCAACTTTTGTTGCACCGTGTGTCTCAGGATTCTTCAAAGTCTGGGACCCACAGACCGCTTTCCAAACAGACACCAAAAAGTCTGCAACCGACTCTTGGGGTGTCGACCTGTTAGAAAAAAATCTCATTGGGCAGAATCTGCAAGAAGAAGGCGCGACCGCCGTGTGAATTCTGTAGCAATTTGAGTACTGTAGTATTGCGCAACAATCATCTAACAGTTAACTGTGGCTGATGATAGACGGCAGGGAGAGTATGACGGAGGATGTGGTCGAGCTTGATCACCGCCTGCATTAGTTTTTGAGTGACTTGGCGTAGTATCAGGCAGGCAACGTTCGGCACTGTATCCCGCAGTGCCTGGGTCGGCGCACACTGGGATACGGCGGACTCCGAGCTTGAATTCTACCCGGCCCAGCTGATGCTCTCGATCATGCTGGTCGGCGTCGCCCCAGCCGACGCCAAGCATCAGCTTCAACCACGCCTAGTTCTTCCCGGCGACGTCCATAAGGCGTTTGATGGCTCCCAGTCGTGGTCACACCGATTGGCGCAACAATGAATACGACCAGGCAGCTGGTTTTAGTAGGCGCCAGCGGCTATATCTTCGTTGGTTTCTGTCTTGGTGACCAGTCGCGATTTCCTTTTACCGTTGCCACCAACAAATCTGACTCCGGGAAGTTTCCACAGCGAAGCGGGTGGAAACGTGTTTTCCATGGCGAGCGGCGATAAGAGCCGCAGATCGCCCACGAAAACGCGATCCAGGCCGACTGCTCCACGGACCCAGGGTCCAGCAAGCCCACCCGCGGTCGACACGCAGCACATGGCCGCGCAACCCGATCAAGTCGAGCCCGCGGCCCAAGGTACAACAAGCCCACCCGCTGGCGGGTCCCGCGTCACGGCCACGCGACCCAGTCATGTCGCGACAGCAAGGGAGGATCCAGCATCCGCGCCAACCAGCGGCCCATTTGTATCGACGGCCGAGCGTGCGACGATATCCAAGTTTGAACATGCGCCGCCGCGCGCGGCCGCAACTCAAGTAGTGTTCAGGTTCTCGGACCGATCATTCGGCATCTTGCCTCAGCAGTGATAAGCCGTTTAAGCAACTCGTTCTCTTCGATCAAATCGAAGCCATGACCTCCACGACTCTCAGCGCTGGTGCTGTCCTCTTCGTCTTTCCGGAAGACATTCGCGACAGCACGGAGGAGGACGGGTTCTACGCCGAGGTCAACAGC
>JAADVC010000518.1:0-19425 GCA_023334575.1 Pythium volutum
CCCCCCCCCCCCCCCGCACACGTCCGCGCAGATTTCCCCCTGTCGCCGAGATCCCTTGGCGGAAGGAGAGAAGAAAAGAAGAGAAAAAAACAGATTCGTTCCAGCGAGGTGACGCTTTTTCCTAAAGCGTCTCCTATCTAGTATTGGTAGGTGGACAAATGGGGATTGTGCGCGTGTGGGCAAACAAGATGCGTTAGGAATCCAAGAGCTCACGAGTTGGATTGGAACCTTGTAGGTGGGATCCAGATCCAGGACGTGCCACCATGCCGCGCAAGTGTGGCGAGTGTGAGTTTGACCAGAACCAGGATGACGCCGAGGCCTGTGTGGCCTGCGGGAGCCCGCTCCCGGCGATCGTCGTGATTGAACTGCCGGCCAAGGGAAAGCTCGGTGTGAAACTCAAGCCGCCGAAAGACGGCGTGATTGACCACGGCCTCGCGATCGACAACATTGACAACCCACTGCTCGAAGGCAAAGTGGAATCCGGCGATCTCATTGTCGCGATCGGCGGCCGCGATGTCGATGGCATGGGCTTTTCGAGCGCGGTCGATCTGATCCGCAAGCTGCCGCGCCCGCTCGCGATTTCGTTTGAGATTGACTTGAAGCGCCGTGCAGTCGTGCAGGCTGAGAAGCGGCGCGCGATGCAAACCGACGAACTCGATAAGGATCTCACGACCTACGCGGTCGTGTTTGACGAAGGCCCCATGGGGCTGAACTTGGAGGACGCCGAGCGATACGGTATCGACGGTGCAGTCGTGCGTGCACTTAAGGGCCAGGCCAAGACCAACGGCCAGATCTCGATCGGTGATATCGTGTTCAAGGTCAATGACGTGGAAGTGCTGTGCATGCCGTACCCTGAAGTCATGGAGGTTTTGCGCACGACGCCCTCACCCAAGACGCTCCAGTTTGTGCCCAAGGACAAGCTCGCCGATGTCCAGCGTGTGAACTCGCGCAACTCGACGAGCTTCCGCCAGCGCGCGTCGACGTCGAGCAAGAAAATGATTACGAGCGCACGCATGCCCAAGGTCGACAACAACGAAGACACGGACGACAAGTCGATCGCGCAGCTCATTATGGACAACCAGAATGCGACGATTAAGAAGGGCCGTATGTACAAGCAAGGCCGCGTGATGCGCAACTGGAAGTCGCGGTACTTTGTGCTAAGTGTGTCCAAGATTGAGTACTTCAAGAACCCGAGCTCGACGACCTCGCGTGGCGAACTCAGCTTTTTGAGTCATCGGTGCTCTGTGCGATCGTTGCGTGGATCGTCGGACGTCGTATGCAAGTCGCCCAGCGTTGTCGCCGAGTACCTGCTTGAGCTGCGCGTGGATGACCGCAAGCTAGTGATGGCGTGTACTTCCGAGTCAGACAAGAAGACATGGATGGACGCGATGAAGCTGGCCATCGATGCCTCTAAGACTGTCGGTCGCACGGCGTCGCTTGGTGAATCACTCACGCTGGCGCGAAAGTTCCGCAACCAACGTTCGAACAGTATCTCGGCCGAGATTTTCTTGGATCGCAACGCCGCTGGTCGATTGTCGCAATTCAACTACGATGCCTTCCCCACGCCGATTCTCCACGTGACCGTTTTGTCGGCGACCAATTTGGCGAAGTCAGGAAGCAGTGTAAATGCGCTCTGTGAGATCACGCTGAATCACGAGACGTTCAAGACGGTGGTCGTGAAAAGTCAGCGGTCGCCCGTATGGAAGCAAGACAACTCGGCGTCGTTTGAAGCGCCAAGTGAGGATATGGTCATTGAAGTGCGACTGTTTGACGAGCACGTGTTCCGTTCGTCGGAGTTGCTGGCGTCGCTGACGATCCCGCTTAAATCGCTCCCCAACATGGAGAAGGTGACCAAGAACTACCCACTCGCGCTTGCGAGTCGCTCGGCGGGTGCCGTCGTGACCTTGTCGTTGGAGTACATCAACAAGGCCAAGGCGTTCCAGCAAGAGCAGGAGCGACAGCGCCTTGGTGATGATCTTGGACGGACCGGGGTCATGAACGAGCGTGATGAGATGATCAAGATCCAAACGGAAGCGCAGATGGCTGCTGATGAAGCCAGTATGAACGCTGTGCGGGCCGAAGAAGAGGCGCGTACGTTGTTGGAGCAGGCCAGACAGAAGGCAGAAGCAGCCATGGCGGCTGCGCGTGAAGAACAAGAGCAGGGTAAGGCAGCTGTCGAAGCTGCCATGGCGGAGGCGCAACATGCTAAGGAAGAGGCCGACATTCAGGCTGCCGAGGCCAAGCGTGCTCAGGAAGAAGCCAAGAAATTGATCGAAGCGAACCGACGGATCCAGGAGCAGTCGCAGGAGCTAGGTCAGGGGCACTCGCAGTTTGGCGAGTACCGTGCGATGGTGCAAACTGGTACCCCGCATGAAGCCGTCAGGCAAAAGATGCGAGACGATGGCATTGAAGAGTCAAGCATTGGTGCGTTTTTCGATGGCATCAACTCGTATGAATCAAAGATTCGGCAGCTGCAGGAAGAAGTCGAGAAGTTGAAGCGTCGTCCCGCGAAACGAGAGGAGGTCAAGGCCGAAGATATGTTTGCCCATTTGGATATGGACCAAGTGCAGCTGCTGCGACGTCTGCTCAAGCTCGAGAAACAGTTGCAGCAAGCCGGTATCGCCGTGGCCGCCGATATTCCATACGAAGAGGCCAAACAAAAGGTCGGGGAGATTGCGCAGCGCATGGCCGAGATCGGCTCGGCTGATGTGACCCATCCAGATCCTGAGATCCAGCGCTCGCTCCGAGAAGAGTACTACCGTCTCGAACAAGACATGGAAAAGTACAACACGGCGTTGATGCTTACGGACGAGTACGCGGCCGAAGAGGCACGGAAGGAGCGCGAGTGGGAAGAAGAAAACCTTGTGGCCAACTTGAGGGCGCTCAAGTCCATTCGTCGCTGCATGCCTGTCGACATTAAGAACATGTCGGAAGCCGAACTCCAGTCAGTGGCGTCCCCGAATGGCAAGTTTATGACGCGTGACATGGCGAGAAAGTTCAAACGTACAAACGTATTGGAGCTGCTGCGGATGGATCCAAAGGACATTATGAAGAGCCACCCTTCTTCGCTCGAGAACGTGCGTGTGACGGGTCTTACGGTGACGGAACGACGCGCAATGCACTTGCACCTGCGCGACATTGGCGACTCGTGGAAGGCAGGACAGAATGAAGAGCTGACCAAGCGCAAGTTCGACTGGTTCAAGACATTGAAAGAAACATTCAAGACGGTCGTGAACGCTTACAACCGCCACGTGACGCAGTACGGTCCGGCTGATAACCACCCGTACGCGACTCGCGACGATCCTGACAATGGCTGCCCACTGATTGGCAAACAGTGTCCAATCAAGGCGGACATGTCGCCTGCTTACAGTATCGATCTGGGCCATCCCGATGGCGATGTGTACAAGGAGTCGACCGTACAGAAGGGTTCACCAGATGACGCTGGCGCGATCGCCTTGCGGGAAGCGCAAGAGTTTGCGCGTGCCAAGCTCGCGAACGCGCGTTCCGAGACATTGAAGAAGCATTACAAGAACGTTCGTCTTGCGGCTGAAGCCAACGGCGCCTGTGAACTGATCGACACGACGATGGATATGCTCGAGAATCGGCAGTTGTCGTGGTTCCAAGCGCGCCTCAAGCACCGCGTTAACAAGACTGAGACTGCCGCAACGATCAAGGTCGAGTTGGCCGAATTTACCGAACTCGTCAACGAAGTTCGTCTCGCGACCGCGAAGTTTGCTGAGCGCTCGGGTATGAACTTGTCGGGTAAGCGTGTTGCCGCAAATGATGCCCCCGATACGCGATCTGGTATGGAGTGTGGGCTCGTGGATCTGTATTGCGACATGGTGGTCGAGTGTTTGGCTGGCTTGGTGGAACGCATGGACGAGGTGCAAGCGAGTGACAAGCGACTCCGTGCCGCCATCCCGAACATCAAGGAACTCGTCGTTGAGCTTAAGGGCAAGAGCACAACGACGTTGGCGAAGCTTAAGGACAAGGGCCCCGCTATCACGCGCAAGATGAAGACGCGGGCGGAACTCTTGAAGGAGGCCAAGGAGAAGAATGCGGCTGAAAACGGTGGTCCGGCTACCGCACCCGCCGAAAGTGCAGCGGAGAGTGGCGGTGGTGATCGACCACCCCACCCCCTCATGGGAGGGCGTGGTGGTCGGAGTGGTCGTGGCCGTGGCCGCGGCGATTTGTTCTCTGCCATCAAGGGCCGTGGTGGCGACGATGACGCTGGTGGCGGCGGTGGTCCTGTGGACTTGATGTCGGCCATCAAGTCTCGAGGACGTGGCGGTGGCGGTGGCCGCGGGGGTGATCTGATGTCGGCAATTAAAGCAAGAGGTGGCGGTGGTGGCGATGACGGTGGTGGTGGCCCAGTGGATCTCATGGCGGCGATCAAGGCGCGCGGGCGGGGTGGTGCCCCTGCCGGCCGCGGCGACATGTTTGCCGCGATCAAGGCCCGCCAGAAGGAATAAGGTGTACCCACACCATACCATGACCAAGTCTTTTGCGTGATAGAGTTACGATGGTGCTCCTAGAGGAGTCGGCAAATTTGGGGAAGAGAGAGAGAAGACTGAAGCGTAGGAACAAGCGAGACATGGAAACAAGCTAGGAAGAGATCGACATCACTGCAAGGACAACAAGAGTCGAGTCGCTCCCAACAAAACACACACCCAGCGACGTAGGACACTAGAGTTTTCGGCGAGTGACCCTACACACACGTACGACGAAATGTGAATGTGAAAAAAACAAACAAACAAAAAAAACACATCAGTATCACGACGCTCGGTGGCATCGTAGCCCCTATGTATTCAGTTTTATCCATCCACAAGACTACTTGGAGCAGTTTTGGCTAGTCGTCGCGGAAGGTCGGCGTGGTCTTGGTCATGACGGCCTCAATAGCCTTGGCGAGATCGTCGCTCTGCAGCACGGCAGCGTTATGGTACCGCACCTGCTCGAGCGCGTCGCGCGTCGAGTGGTCACGTTGGTAGTGGATCGTCTGCTTGATGCCGCGGATCGTGATCGGACTCTTTTGGGCGATCGCCTTGGCGACGCCCTGCACGTGGTCAAAGAGCTCCTCGGGATCTTTGAGGCACTTGGCGACGAGCCCGAGCCGTTCGGCCTCGAGCCCACCGAAATTGCGGCCCGTGTATGCGAGCTCCTTGGCGTGCTGCTCGCCCACGAGCTTTGGGAGCCGCTGAAGTGTGCCCACGTCGGCAATGATGGCGAGATCAATCTCCTTGACCGAGAACACGGCCGAGGTGTCGCAGTACCGCAAATCACAGGCCGTGATAAAGTCGACGCCGGCGCCAATGCACGGACCGTGGACGGCCGCAATGACTGGTACACGGCAGTGCTCGGGCGCCGAGACGACGCGCTGAAACTCGTCAATGACGCGCATGAGCCGTTCGCGGCGGCGGCCGTCGCACGTCTCGGTGGCCATGACCTGCTGGAGCGTCGCAAACACATTGAGGTCCATGCCGCTCGTGAATGCGCGTCCTTCGCCCGAGACTACGACGGCCTTGATGCTCGGATCGTTCTCGACGCGCGCAAACGCCTGGCCGAGCTCGATCCACATTTGCATGTTCATGGCGTTGAGCTGCTTGGGGCGATGGAGCTTGAGGTGGAGCACGTGGTCCTGCGGGTACGACAGCGCGAGCGTCTCAAACGGCGTGTCGGCGAGGAGCGTTTCGGGCTCGAGCTTCATCCACGCGCTGAGATGGGACGCATCGCTCGCGAGCGTACGCGCCAACGGTGGTGATATGAGACGAGACAGGTGCTGCGAGCGCACAGCGGCGGTCGACGAGGCGGCGCGCGAGAGCGAGCGGAGCATATTCAGAAGAAGCTGGCGGATTCGGATCTCGGATGTTGGAGCTTTTTGGCGTGCGGGAGTCGGACGTGCAAGTTGAACGAGGATATGATTGGTTGTTAAGAATACAGAAGGCATTTGGATTGGCTAATAATGGCAGCGGTGTTCAATGTGGACCACTTCATATATGTGACGTGGTGCGCAGGTTCAAAAGATCTCTCTGGTCGAGGCTAGCGAGAAATGGAGTCGCCCGAATGGTCGTTCGATTTGGTGCGCTCTTTCCGTCTCCACGGTATACACTACGAGATCTCTAAGTCTACGTGTATTGCTCAAGCGTCGGTGTTCCGGTTTTCAAGGCTAGCTTCTGGAGAGATCCTTGAGCATCTCTGACGTCTTTTCGTAGCAAAAGAACGTGACGGCGTTCACGGGGAACGCGCGCACGACGGCCGTCGACAATCCATTGAAAAATATCTTGTACCCGCCCATAGCGTAGAGTCTCCGTGCCTGGTATGCGATGGTTTTCTCGTGCGGCTTCTCAGCGAGCGTCTGGATAGAAGATTTGATCACTGCACAGATAAATATGCCGGTCCGAAAATCAGATCAAATACCCTCCCACGCAGTAGAAAGTACAACAGCGTACCGTCCGCAGGGTATGCGATAATCCACGACCCGACGCCCGAGAGGCCCCCGGCCGTGAGCATGGCCGTGTGGTGGCTCACGCCGTCGTCCATCATTCTCCGCTTGATCAGTTCGTACGCGTAAAAGTAAAAGCCAAACGCCGGGACTTCGCGGCACAGTGTGATCGGGTACCCGAGGAACAGACCTCTCAGGCCATTGCGTCTGTAAATGTGCTTGACACAGTCCACGGGCCCGTTGTAGTGGCTGTTGGCGTGGCCGTCCTGGACTTGCAGTCGGCACTTGATCAAATCGGTTGGCGTCACGGCGATCGTTTGGCAAAAGCCACTAATGACGCCTATGGCAAAAGCTTTGAATTGAGGAAGTCATCACGGAGTCTTGGCGCATAGCGTTGCACGTACCGGCCGTGAAGACGGATTGCAGCTTGGGCAGTTGGGCATTGTCGTCAATGACGCGCAGCGTGCGTTCGTACGTCGCAAACATGATCGCGTTGGTCCACGCGCTGCCAAAGAGCGGCGACGTCATGCCCTTGAAGAACCCGCTCGCACCCTCATGACGAAACTATCCGTATACAGAGAGAGACATGGATCCAATTTGAGTTCTCTCGTGATCGCTCAAACCATGTAGCTTAGCCCACGCACCGTTTGGCGTGCGCAGTCGATCGCGCCATTGTAAAAGGAGCTGTGGGTCTGCAGACGCACTTTGATCGTGTCAAACGGCTGGCCCACGATAATGCCGCTGCAGCCGCCGACCGTGCCCGACGCAAAGTCGACAAACACGGAGTAGTCTTGGTGGCGCTCGACGGCCTCCATTTTTCGTTATCCGCGAGCAGAGCGTTTTCCCGTGGTGCTAAGCGGTCAGGGACAAAGAGAGATACACTACGGACCGTAGTACGGTATCCTACGCACCAATCGTGTGGTCGCGTCCCAACCGCTGATGAGACGCCGCGCGCCGCCGTGGGATAATAAGGGCGCCGACCGACGTGCGTCAGTTGAGCCAAACGCGAGCCTGCGCCATTCTATGCGCTGCGCATATTGCCTCGAAAGAGTGACAGCGCTCAATTCGGATAACGTTTGCATAAGTTTTCGAAGGAAAGCATACCTATCGTTCTTTTTTACGACGGCGTACAGTAATTACACATGTATACTCTGTATAGTGGTGCTGTGTATAGTTGGCGAATACCCGAGAGTGCCCCCCTTTGATTGGTTGTTGGTTGTTTGGTTGGTGTCGAGCAGCTACGTTCGATGAGCGGCGGCGCCGCCCACCGGCCTGTAATTTCTGTTTCCAGACGCAGAACCCGTGGAGATCCGCATTCGCCGGCAAGCTTTTTTTCGTGAACCATGCTCGTCCCCAAGAAGAACCGTATCGCTGTCTACTCCTACCTGTTCAAGGGTACGTAACCCTCTGCTCATTGTACCCACCCACTTCTCCATGCCACCGCGAAATGCAGTCGTGCAAGTCGATCTCTTTCGTCAAGCCGCGCCTCTAGAATGTGCGGATCAAAGGAGCAGTCGAATCGCCATGGAGTGCACATGCGACGTGGAAGCGCTCCCAGCAATCACACAACCACAGGTCGTGTATCCACGTTCCAATTATTGGAAGGCGCTGCGTTGGCGAGTGAGCGATTGCCAAGATTGGAGGCGAGTCGACCCGCGGCATGAGCATTCCGTTGGCGGGCGTGGGAGTGGGAGGGTATCTTTGTACCGCATAGCAGCACATATCTAACCGAGCATGTTTGCGTCGTAATAGAGGGTGTGATGGTCGCCCAGAAGGACTTTGCCAAGCCGCAGCACGAGGCGGTTGAGGTGCCGAACCTTCAGGTGATCAAGCTCCTCACCTCGCTCAAGTCGCGTGGCTACGTGAAG
This sequence comes from Pythium volutum, assembly GCA_023334575.1. NCBI lineage: Eukaryota > Oomycota > Peronosporomycetes > Pythiales > Pythiaceae > Pythium > Pythium volutum. Next base: position 8,308 of record JAADVC010000518.1, read on the forward strand.
GAGACCTTCAACTGGCAGTGGTACTACTGGTACCTCACCAACGAGGGTATCGAGTACCTGCGTGCGTACCTGCACCTCCCCGCGGAGATCGTGCCGGCGACGCTCAAGAAGCAGGCCGCTCGCCCGACGCGCCCGCAGGCGCCGGGCGCCGGTGGTGGTTTCGGCCGTGGCCGCTTCGACAAGGACAAGGGCGTCGGCCCGTCGGGCGACTTCAACCCCGAGTTCGTACGTACCTCTGCTCTCTCTTTGTTGCCGCCCCTTTGGAACTTTCCATATTGACGCTTTGGGATTTTTGATTCATTGTGAACAGCGTCGTGGTGGTGGCCAGGATGGTTACCGCCGTGAGGCCACGAACTAAGCTGCTGTAAATTAAGGACGAGCATTTTATCGCTGCGAATAAAATGGCACGTTTGTCGGCATTGCTACCACACACACCCACGCACACACGCAGCACGTCTTCATTTTCCATCGTCATGATGTTGGTTACCGTAAAACAGCCCGCGATTTCCTTTGTTCACACCGTGATAAGCGCATACCTACCGCCCATCCTGCATTATCTGATACCCACTATCGCAGGGCACTCTTTCCATTTTCCACCGTGCAACTTCAATCTTCAATCTTCCTTCCCCCAAGATGGATGCTTCCACCGTCTCGGGCGCGATCGCACGTGACGCGCCGGTCGTCGTGCTCTCGGTCAGTGAGCTGTTCGATGCCGAGGCCACACAGGGAACATTCCAGCGGCTCGTCGACACGATCAACACACAGGCGCTTGCCATCGAGCGGCTGGCGCGGCGCGTCACTACGCTTGAGACCACGCAGCGCCATGCTGTCGCGGCGCAGCAGCACGCGCTCCAGCAAACCGACGCGATCGTCGCGCAGATAGAGACGCTGCAAGACACGCAGGTACGAGCCGACGCGACGCGGCGAAGCCAGCAGACCCGCATGGACGATCTCGTGCTTGTGGTCAGCCGGGATGCGACGCTGCTGGAGAACGCAGTGCGGGAAATCGAGTCCTTGGAGCATGCGTTGGAAACGACGGGGGAGAAAATGGTGCACGAGATGGCGTCTATGGAGCTTTTGAATCGGTACGGACGTTTATTACTATTGGGGAATTGGGTGCTGTTGGTTTTCTGTGTTGACAAAATTTTGTTGGTGGATGCAGTCTGCAGGATGACCAGTATGCCGTCCACGACCGTATCGCAGCGATGGAAACGCGCGTCGATGCCAAATTGGACAAGGTATGCACCACGTTTCAAAAAGCAGGATCCCGTTGTTGGAATCTAGTAGAGTGGCTGCTGAACTGCGGTATCTGCGTGTCCACAGTCCGAGATGCGTCGTCTTGACAGTGTCGTGGCCAAGATCCAGGCGTTCGCTCCGACCGCAACGCAACTCTCGACACGGCTTGGACGAGTGGAGGAGGATACTCTGGTCATGAAGGAGGCGCTCCAAGAGCAGACCGTAGGGACGAATCGATTCAACCACGAGCTGGTGCAGATCCACTTGAATCTCGATGCCAAAGTCGACCACGCGTCCTGGCAAGAGTTTACGGAAGGCACCGTCAAGGTCGCATTAGATCGGCTCCAACAAGACGTGAAAGTGTCTGTCGTGGGCATGAACGAGCTAATGCATCGCGGCGTCTCGTTGGAGACCAGTTTCCGCACACTCTCATCCAAACTAGCGTCGGTGACTGCGGCAATAGCCGTAGATTTGGACACTTTCCGAAAACACATCAAGGTACGCGAGTTGATAACATTCTTAGTGGTAAGGTTCCATTATTGATGACGCGCTATGCCGCCATGGTTGAACTACTGTAGAACGAGCTGAAGAACAAGCTCGATCGCAGTGAGATGAATATCTCCATTCAGGAGATCCACCAAGAGCTCAGTTGCAAGGCCTGGCGAAAAGATACCCACGCCACACACGAAAGCCTCAAGCAGCTTCTAGCCAGATTCGACGAGGTACAGCAGCAGGCCGTGTTGAGCACACGCTTTCTTGATTGGTACGCGACCCGCGGCGACTCGTACGAGCGCAATCTGAACGTGGTCGAGAACCAACTCGAACGGCTCGCGTTTGCGTCGGCTCCGCAACTGCGTCAACCCTATGACGACCAAGTGCGATTCTGAAAAAGACACGAAATCAAACGGTGGGTGGCATTGACAGTCTTACGCCAGAAACTGCTCGGGTGAGTTCAGGCATGCCCCGGCTGGAAGGCTGCTCGCCCTCTTCCCGTACGGTCGGTGGATTCCCAATCGAATGGACTGTATCGGGTCTACCGTCAAACGTCGACTTCATGTGGCGCTCCAGCAGCAAGCGAATCACTTCGACTTTTTCGTTGCCCGTCAAGCACTTTTTGACGCGCATTGCCATGATCACACGCTTGCCGGCGTACCGCAAGTTGCGAGCACGTAGCGTCAGGTTTCTCCGAGACACGTTGGGCTCGGCCGCACGAGTCGTAGAGGATTGGGAGGCTCGCGACGTGTCGGACGCCGGCGCTGCGTTCCCCATCATGGCCGAGGTTGTCGACGTCTCGAGGCCTTGCAGGTTGAGCGGAAGCACGATCGCTCGTCCCGAACGAGAATCCCGCCGACCCGTGGACGCGTTCGAGTCGGACGCCGACGACTCACTCGATCCGCCAGAGCCATGGAGTGCACTGGGCTTGGCCCACAGACTCTTGGTGACGAAATGCGCCGACGACGGCCGCGAGCCCGAGGACAAGTCGCCCGCCGATGAGGACCTCTCGGAAAACTCGCTGATGCGTGCGCGAAAAGCCGTGACCAGCGTGTTTTCGACTTCCCGCACAGACGTGTTGCTGCTACTCGTGTCGGCTGCGTACTTCTTGGCGCTGTCTTTTAGTGCGTGCTGCTTGGATGGCTCTTGCGAGTGCGTTTTCGATGTCGGCGTCAGCAGCATCTCGAGCGACGATCGTCTCCGCCCACTGGTCTGTCTATCGACCTCGGTGATGAATTCGCGCCGCCAGTTGGCCAGTTCTTCCTGCATGCGAGCGGTCGGGATCGGCTCCGGGAGGACATCCTACGAAGCCCCACGATACTTTCAGTCCATTGCAAGAGGTTCTTTCGGCAAGGCAGGAGATCAAGACTCGGACCTTGACGATACTAGGATCTGTGTCGAGCTCGTCCAGTGGCGTGCGGTTTTGCTACGAAGCCAGAGGAAGAAAGACAACGTGAGTGCGAGCGACCAACCTGCAACGCAACTGACTATGGAAACCGCACGTCGTTTCTCAAGTTGGGATTGGCGCCGCACTGGAGCAGCACCTCGATGCACCGCAAACTCTTGCCGACGACTTGCCCACAAACGCATCGAGATCAATCACACACACCGAGAAGAAAGGCACCATCCGCATTCCAGCCGTCTCCCACCGTACCTGCTTTATGGAGCGGCGTGTCTTTGCTTTCGCTGAGTGCATTGACGTCCATCTTGGCCTCGGTCAAGAGATACCGCACGACGTCGTCGTGGTCTTTGCGGCACGCGTGGTGGAGCGCGTTGCGGCCATTGGCATCCACGACCCACACGCTCGCGCCGGCGTGGAGCAGCGCCTGCACACACGCGAGCTTGCCACCGTACGCCGCCCAATGCAACGCCGTCATGCCAAAGCGCTGAGAGAAGAGACCGTCAGTCTGGGGTCCCATCGTCCCCACTGGTGCACCATCAAACTCACATCCTGGGCGTTGGGCGCCACTTTCTCACGCGCCATGATCTCATGGAGCCGTGCGACATCGCCCACGAACGCACACTTGACAAACACCAGCGTCTTGGCCATGCGGCGATCAGCGCGCCGCAGCTGGAAGCTCGCGACGACACCCATGCTGTGGGGGAGACGCGTCTCCCGACACAGACTAGCAAGAGGTCAACTGTGACTCCCGTGGAAATTGAATGAGTGTAAAAGCGACGGCATCTCTTAGGCGCAATTTGACTGTCACGTGCGTGTTGCTCAAGCGCTCCATTTTTAGACGCTACTTCTACGACGCTGAGCATATTCGGCGTGAGCGGCGGTCGTGATTAACTACTTCTGCACTACTACGTAGTAACATTTACTACATACTGATGGCATTCGGAATTAGTCTGTTTGCTCTATGGTTAGTCTCCAGCATTATCGTCCGTCGGACTTGCATAGAAGATTGGGAATATAGAGCCATCAATCGGTGGAGCACGGTTTCCAGCAAGAGAGCACACACCAAAGCGCACGCCCCGCTAGCGGTCCCCAGTGCTCGACACCAAGACTTTGCTATCCAACTGTTTGCTTCGACTTGTCCCTTACAGAAAGAAGGCGCACGGCTAGCTATGAACGAATCCCCATGCGGTTTCCAGAGAGCTTTAGAAACTCTCCAGTCGCGCTACAGGGACCGAAAGACTCGCCGCGCTGATCGGGGCGAACTAGCATGACTCCAGGATTCCCCTGTGAAAGAAAGAATCGACCGGAGTCCAGTCGGGGTGGGTGGGGACATACATACATAAATATATATACAGAGACACGCGACGTCAAGCCGTCCTGTTCAATACTGAGCGATGAGGACGAGGAGACCAACAAGCGGCATGTTGCCCCGATGCCGCGTCCAGCCAATCGTTCTCTCAGGCCACCAATGAAGAGGCACATGGGTATGGGTTTCTACAGTTCCACATCTCGGACTGTGCACCTCAATACCCGAAAACCCGAATACCACCATTTTCAAGGTCATCCCGCCTGAAATTCTCTGATGTGGTCCACACATATTATCCACACCATTCGAAATGACTCGTCTGGTCTCGGTGGGATGGGTTTAACCCGTTTCTAGTTGCACGAACCGGTTTCGAACCGGTTCTCTTTGATCCCAGGTGCCTCGCAACTGGAGGCTCTCTCTCCTAAAACCGTTATTTCTGTTGTTTTTGTTCCCATCCCGTGGGTGGCCTGTCTGCTCGCCGGAACCCACACACACACAAAACGCCCAGTCGAACTTGAGACCCCGCGAAAAGCAACCCTCTTTTTATCGGCTCGGAAACTCACTCACCCCATACATACGCACGAAGCCATAGAGGAAGAAGCGGCAGAGCGAGCGCCCCACGAGATCGCGCACTGGACAACCCACGACGAGCCGGATCGGGGCCAGCAGACACGCCGGTGCTCACCACGATCAAGGCAGCTGAGCCTGGCGTCAGAAAGAGAGCGTACACTGTACAGAGCGTGCTCGTCTCCACAAACAAACAAAAAAAACGGTTTTTGTAGAGATACGCCTGACCGCCGCAGCGCATTTTCGTTCGGAAAATCATCCAGAATCCCCGCTCCAGGTATCCACGACACGGCAAAAAGAACCGTTCCACGGGGAAATTCCTGTTCCAGTAGTGCCGCGTACCCACACACGTCCGTAAAACACTCGCGTCAGGGGGAGCAAAACGCGTTGGAAAATCCGCACAGTTTTGACACAATCACCCGTACGGGAACAAGCACACCCCGAGGCAGTATGGCGTCCGCCGATGTCGCTGCTGCGGCGCCGCCCCCGCCGCCGCCTTCGCCGCTAGACGACTCGCCGCTGTCGTCGCCGCATTCGTCGGTCGTGTACTCGATCGCCAGCACGACGGCACTCACGCTCGACGGCCTCAGTCGCCACAACAGCGCCATTACGATCCACGGACTCGACGATTCGCCGTCGGAAACTCTAGACGCGCAAAAGGCCGCGTTCCACCGCGTCGCGAGCGAGCAGCTGCTGCCCACGACGTCGAGCGAACTCACGGCGTCGGCGCTGCTCGCGACCAACGCCGCTCGCGCGACGTCCATGATTGTGGGCAAGGTCACGAGCCGCCGCCGGCAACGCAACCCACGCCGGTTTGTCGTGACGGAATTACCACCGGAACACGACGGCTTTTTCAACGAACCCACGACGCCCGAAGCGCGGTCTCTGTCACCGCTGCCACCGCATTCGTCGACGACGACGCTGACGACGACAACGACGACGACCATGACGCCAGTGAATGGCGACCACATGAATGGCGAACGCGGCGACACGAATACGACGGCGACGGTGAATGCAAGCGGCGACGGCACGACAGCCAAGTACGTATTTGTTGGACGTGCCTTGGAACAAAATGGGGGAAATGGTGGGGAACTGACTGTAGTGGTGCTGTGTGGAATGCTGGTGCAGAGCGTACCGAGCCAACAAGATGGAAGTGCGTGGCCGCTTTACGATCATTGACTTGTCGCCCGACTCGGCCGACTCGAACAGTGCACGCGGCGACGCCACTTCGAGAGCGAGGGGCGACTACGCTGACCCGCCGCCGCGCCCGACGACAACGACTACGCGTGCCAATGGCCACGGCAATGGCACGGCAAATGGTGCCGGGGCGGCCTCGCGCATGCGGCGTGCCGTGCCCGCGCGGCGCTTCTCGCGCGGCGAAAAGTCGTCGTCCATGACCATGACCATGGCGTCGGCACCGCCGGCGCTGCCCGAATCGTCGGTGCTCACGGCGGCCATGCTGCGCGGCGGCGGCCACGATGATCACCACGGCCACAGCAATGGCCACGGCCACTCCCACCATGGCCATGGCCACGGCCACAGTTTCTCGGCGTTCTCGCCCAAGACGCCACAGCTGTCGCCCCACGGCGTCGACCTCAACGCGCTCGACCGCCATCTCGTGTTTCTCCAGCAGGAAAGTCTCGACATGAAGGCTGTGCTCGAGAGCATGATCTCGAGCAACGCGCGCTGGATCTCGGCGCTGGCGTCATCGTCAACGTCGTCGGCCGCCGACAATAATAACAATGTCGGCAGCGGCAAGAACCCCAAGGCCGTCCACCCGGCAACGTCGCCGCTCGCCATGGGGTCGCCGCCGTCGCCACCCATGGTCATTGTTCCGCCGCCGCTGCCGGCGACCGTGGTCGTCCAGCACGAGCCGACACTGGAAGAAAAGTACGAAAAGCTGCTCGCGGCCCACCAGGAGCTCCAGCAAAAGCACGAGCACGTGACGACCGAGGCCGCCCAGCTCAAGCGCACGAATCTGCTCTTGGAGACGCGGCTGCGGCAAGAGACCAGTGTGAACGGTGAGCTCCGTGCCCATGTGGACCAGCTCACACAGTACACCGAGTCGCTCATTTACAGTGCCGGCGAGCCGCCGCCGCACAGCCAGCGACGCAAGGAATCGTCGTCGAGCACAGAAATCGCCGTGGAAAATGGCGTCCACACCAAGCAGTCGCCCGAAACCGAGACCGAGCACGAGGCGCCGGCGTCGTTGGCGAAGCGGTCCCAGCCAAAGTCCATCAACCGCCGCCACGAACGCACCATATCCGAGGTCAGCGTCGACAGCACGGCGACGTGGACACTGGAAAACAACCAGTTTGCGATGGACGACGACGATGACAGCAATCTCGACAGCGACGACGTGGACCCTCGCAACGCGCGCGCAGTCAAGGCCTTGCGGCGGCGACGCTGGCGCATCGCGAGTCGAAGCACAAGCATGGAAGACGACAGCGCCAGCAGCGTCTACAGCAGCAGCTACCGCGACAGCTGGGTCTCGCTCTTTGATCCCATGCACTCGTCGTCGCAGATGAGCGACTGGCGCGCGTTGAGCTATGACGGCGCCGACTCGTCGATCGACGACATGCTGTTTGACGGCACCCTCAAGCCCCGCCACAACAGCAGTGAGATGGCTTCACTTGTTGTGGTCGAGACGACGTCGTCCAACAACCAGACGGAAGATGAAGCCGCCCATGGCGAGCCGACAAAGCGTCGTGTCGACAGACTCGTCTCGCCAGGCGATGTCGAACAATATGTGCGGAGACGTAAATCGTCAGTCATGATCGTCGAAGAGCTGGAAGACGAAAACCCGGCCGCCGAGGTCGAGACGCTGCCCAACCCCGCTGCGTTAGAGTGAGCTTGAATCACTCGAGTGTGCGTGAAGCCCAAGCTTAGTGTCGTCACCCCAGTCTTGAGATCTCGTCTTTTTCCTTCCCCCTTCGTCTCTTTCCCCCTTTAAACTAACTTAATGGAACAGAAAACTCAATAGCGCACCGAATCGGATACCAATATACTCGTACCATTTTACCACCATCAAGGATTCATCATACCTTTACTCCAGGTCGTCCCAGATTGCGCGTTCCATGCTGTCGTCCGCGTCGGCTTCGTCGTCGTGGTCACGGTCTCGGTTACTGCTGCTCTCGACGACGTCCTGGGAAAACAGTCCGCGTAGCTCGTCATGGCTGAGTGCCGTCTCCTTAGTCGACGGCGTGCGGGCACCAATCTGCTGAGAGCTCGCGACACCATCGCCGAGCGTCGCCGTCGCGAGCTCGCGTTTCTTGCGCTGCAGCTCGACGACGCGTTCTTCAATCGTGTTCTTCATGAGGAACCGCACGATACGGACACGCTGCTTTTGGCCCACGCGGTGGGCACGGTCGATCGCTTGCGCCTCAATCGATGGATTCCAGCTCGGCTCCATGATAAATACTTGCGAGGCCGCAGTCAGGTTGAGCCCGAGCCCTCCCGTGCGGATCGACACGAGCAAAATGTCGACGCGCTTGTCGATCTGGAACGACGCGGTCGCCTGCTCGCGCTCGCGCGCCGACATGCGCCCATCGAGACGGCAAAAGCGAAGCACTGTCCCATCTCGCTCGGCCGACGGATTCCGAGCATTTTCTTCGTGGATGGCCTCACCGATCGAGTCGAGAAAACTTGTCCACTGGGAGACGACCAGCCCGCGCTCGCCATTTCGCTTCATCTCGCGCAGCTCCTGCAACAGCCGCGTGATCTTGGTGGAAAAGCGAGCCGCATGTGGATGCGAGTCGGCACGCGAAGCTCGCTCGAGAAGCGTTGCTTCCTGGCGTGTCAAGGTGCCAATCTCTGCGAGCAATGCGCCATTGCCGTCTTGTACTTCTCCCTTTGGATCGTCGCTGACGAGTGAACAGGCGTCACAGCACTGTCGAAGCCGAAGCAACAGCTCAAAGACGTGCATGAACTGGCCACCGCCAGTGCCGCGCCCGTGCTTCTTCAGATACTCAAACACGCGCCGTTTGGTGGACCGATGCAGCAACGTATAGTATGCCTTCTCCAGATCGCTGGCAAACTCGAGCTCGAGCACTTCTTCCTGCTTCTCCGGGAGCTGCACGATGGGCTCGTTCGATTCGACGTCAACTGTCGACTTGAGGCGACGCAGCATGACGCGCGAAAGCACTTCGTGGAAATCGAGATCGGCCGCGACGTGGCTCATGCCCAGGAAAGTCATGAGCGACGACAAATCCTTGCCGCTATTTTGAATGGGCGTACCGGTGACGCACCAGCGGCGCTTGCTCTTGAGCATGAGGGCAGCTTTCGCACGCGCACACGACGGGTTCGTGATCAAATGGCTCTCGTCCAGAATCAGGCGGTGCCACATGAGCTGATGGAGCTTGGATAGTGTGGCGGGTTTCTTCGAGTGACTAAGTCGCCGCGCTGCTGTGTGCCACTGCCTCGAATCATTGAGCTGATCGATGATCATTCCGGCATCCTCGCTGGCATTGTCCTCTTCCTGACTGTCAGAGCTGTCGTGTTTTCTCGTGGTGCCCTTGGTGACCTTGCATTCTTTCAGGCGTAGCGTGTCGTACGTAGATAATACGACATCTACGCCCATGAAATCCATGACGTTCTGTATCTGGCGGCGCGAGTGGCCCTGGTATGAGATGACACTGAGATTGGTCTTTTCACGAATCTCCTTCTCCCACTGACTGAGGATCGAAAGTGGCGTAATGATCAGCGTCGGTGCCTTGAGCCGTGGCATGGCTTCTGAATTCGATCCCGACCCCCCCATAGACGAGGATGCTGCAGACGACTCGCTAGATTCGCTTCGGAATTTTTTGAGCGATTCACAAATGAGAGCAATGCAGCACACGGTTTTGCCAAGCCCCATCTCATCCGCGAGAATGCCGCCGCGCATCTTGGACGTCAGGCGATCATAGTACAGTTCCCGCTGGCGATTGGTCGACCCGGTTTGCGCATCACTGTCCGTCACGACATGCTGCTCTTCTCGGACCAGCATCCACTCGACGGCTTCGCGCTGATACGGTGCCAGTTCGACATTGCACTCGGGCACTCGCGATATGTAGGGAAGCGTCGCTAATTTCTTCTTGAGCTTCTGGCGACGCTCACGGCGACGGTCGTCGACTCGGGTACTCGTGGCCTCGACCTGCAGCGGTAATTTGGTTCGATAGTACAAGTTTCTGACGGCGGATTTGGATTTTGGCTTTGGCTTGGACGACGCAGAGGATGCAGACGAGGACGACGCCGTTGGTGATCCTTTCGTCGCCGACACGGTTGACGAATCGAATAGGTTGTGTTCTTTCTCCTTGCCATCATCACCGGAATCGTCCTGATCCGACATTGGAAGCCCGGCGTTGCGCAGTCGGTTCTTCAGCATGTTGCTCATCGAATTTCCTTCCTCCGAGTCCGACGGCAGCATCGCTACCTCAGTCTCCGCACACAAATCGTCTCCCTCTTCTAATCGCGTCACGTCGTCTTCTTGTTCGACCTCTGGCTCTGGAATCATGTTGTCGTCATCGTCAATCTCAATCACACCTTGGACTACAGTCTCTTGGGCTGCCACAGGAACTAACACTGCTGGACGAGCGTCGATTGGGATACTCTCCGGCGACTCGGACTCGCCCTGCATTGTCGTCTCGCTCCAGCGCCATCGATTTACAGTGCTAAAAGGCGGTGCGTGCACGTGCTTGGGCGGCGTCGGCTGCCTCTCAACTGCTGGTGCACTGCGCGCATCGTCTTCATCGTCTTCGTCGCCACTCATCCCCTTAAAATCCAGCGCTGCCGTGATTTTTCGGCCGCACACTTCCTCTTCTTCGTCTAGACGTTGTTGCTGCTCGGTTCGGGGTTTCACGTCGCTGCCTTCCATCGTGACGTCGTCATTGTCCTTGTCGCCCTCATCTAAATGCATCGACTGCATCGATACGTCCAGATCCACGACCTTCTCCGCTTCCCCAGTCGTCGTTTCTCGCCGTGGACGAACCATCGACGTTGGCGTCTGCATCCCTTCCCCCTCTCTCTCGCCTCCGTGACCCGCTCGGGTCTCCGTCTCAGTCTCCATCGCAAACAGCACAGCCGATTCGTCATCCTTGTCGCCGATCGTCGTGTGGCTCTCGTTCAGTGCGCTGCCCAC
>JAADVC010000519.1:0-19419 GCA_023334575.1 Pythium volutum
CGTGTGCCGGCCTGGAAGCCGCGGCCGCCCTGGATCATGGTCGTGACGAGAAACTTGACGTAGAGCAGCAGCGAGCAGACCGCGAGCAGACGCCACTGCACGCCATGCGCAGAGCCGTAGTACATTTTGTGTGATGTAGCTGGTAGTTCTTGGAAATGGTCGCGACCGCTGGGGCTTCACTTCGCCTGGGCGCTTGATGATGCGGGCCACCGCGGAAACGAAAGAAAAGAGTGACGCCAGTGGCAAAATGTAGCCATCTAGCTAAGCGACCAAACGGAATTGTGACAGGTCAATACTTTTGGGAGTTATCTCCAATGGCACTCTATTGAAACTCCGCACCCAACTCGGGATCAGTTGTGATTCACGCCGCCACGATAAGGGCAGCTTGGCCCGCTCATTTCCATTTATGCTCGAACTCTGGAGCAGCGAGGCATTTGGCAACTTCAAAGACAAACGCCGAGCCGTGGCCACGGAACTCGCCACACAATTGGTTAAGGGAAAGCAGTTCCCACCAGTGGACTGAATCGGAAGGTAGGTCCAGATAGATATCTGCGACTTCCTATCGAAGTTACCTACGTCGTCGTGTGTGTCAACCGTGAGGTAGCAATCCGAAAACTCTCGCTCAGTCTCGTGTATGTGAGAGCCTGCCGAATGCTTCAGAAACCACTTTTTGTATCGGCTTGAGAGTGCAAGAGTACCCCCAATTTACCTACATAAGTCGCCCACCCCCGTCACACTTTGGCAGATCCACTGGTTCCCACTAGGTCTCAAGGCCGACATGATTCTTGCGCGGCCCTACACAATGTGGGAAACTCGCACAGACTCGGATGCCAATGCATTGTTTTACAAGCTGCGTGCGCGGCCAACTGCTTGGTCGATGAATGGATCGCCAACACAGGCTTTCCCCCATCGACCATCTCATTGTCGCGCGACCAGGGGGACCCAAACCACACTGTGTGTACTACTACGTGCGTAGTATTATAGAAGTTCGTCCAAAGACAATGTCGTTGCCGATGGCAGACCAGACCGAACACTGCTTCATTGATGATGCATCACTGCGTACAGTAGTAAATGCAGCATGAGGTCGGACATGAGCTCGCCCTTGGATCCCGTGATCCGATCACGGGATCACGTGTGAGGATCCCTTTTCAACAATTGCGGGCATTCACTCCTCTACAAGATTCACCATCACTCTTTCCTTGAATATCGAAGTCCAACAAGATCTTGACGAGCTGCCAGGGGCTCAAGAATCAAATCAATCCTCCCGACGGCGGAACGTCGCTCCTTCTCCTCATTTGCGAATCGGCAATCATCGGCACACGCAAGCTTCGATAAGACTCCACGCCATGGCGACACGCACGACGGAAGACAATGACGACGCGATCGCACGTGTGCGCACGCATTGGGACGCGCGCGCGCCGCGCTACACCGACACGGCCAACAAGCGCGTGACGATCCAGTGCGCGCGGCAGCTTTACGACAATATGGAGCTGCCCGCGGCGCAGCGCGTGCTCGAGGTCGCGGCCGGCGCGGGCCTCTGCTCGCTCGAGGCGCTCGACATTCTCTCCAAGAATGAAAAAAAGAGCACCTTTACGATCACCGATTTGTCGCCCGTCATGGTCGACATGGCCCAGCAAAACGTCAAGCAAGCTGCTGCCCACGCCAGTGATCGTGTGGATGTGTCGGTCGTGGAAGCCAACGGCCAGGACCTCCACGGGTTTGCGGATGGCTCGATGGACCGCTACATGGCGAGCATGTGCCTGCAGCTCTGTCCGGATCCGGACGCGCTGCTGCGTGAAGCGCGGCGCGTGCTCACACTTGACGGTATTGCTGGCTTTACGATCTGGGGAAGACCCGAGCACAGCGCGCTCTTCTCTATTGACGCGCAAGTGGCGTTGGAGACCGGCACGGGCGACGGCAGCGACCACGGGAACTTTGCGCTGGGCAAAGATCTCCCGGCGCTGCGTCAACAGTTCCACGACGCTGGCTTCTCGAAAGTCATGATCTGGCCGTTTCTCTGTGTGCTGGAAATGTGGAGCGGCGACGCGTTTGGTGACTTTTACCACGAGTCGTTCTTTTTTGCCGTGGACAATGACGCGCTCCGTGACAAGCGCCGTGCCGTAGCCACGCGTCTCGCCACGCAATGGCTCGAAGAAAAGCAAATGCCGCTCGGGCTCGAGACCTACATTGTCATTGCGCGTCCCTAACCAATCAGCACATTAAGCAACCAAGCGCAACCGAGTGAAAACGATGGGCGTGGATTTTCGTTGGCTAATCATCAAATGTACATCTTTCCTCTTCTCATGAACACTTGCCTTGTTGTTTTTGTTTGGGGTTTTTCGTAAGCTTCCCAGTCGTGTCGCGAGATTCTTCTTATTCGTGCTTGCCTTCCTTCCAGCCGGGGCAGCGGTCGGTCTCGGCGACGCCGCCAAGCGCTGTTTCAATGTGCTTGCCGCAGCCCTTCCACGTCGGCTTGTGGCACGTCGCGCATTCAACCTTCATGCACATGGTGATACTGTAGTAAGGGGGACTTGGGGAGAGAGGCTTTATGGAGAGTGAGCAAATTGCGGAATGAGTTGTTTGGTGAAGGAAGCTCCTTTTTCATGGGTGTGGTAACAGTTAAGTAAAGCACAATCGTTTTGAACGAGATTATTCAAAACTAGAGGTAATGAAACATAACTGATACTGAGGAAAGGGAATGGCTGGGACGATGGGTATGCGGTATGGGAGGCTTTGGGCCCACCAAACAGCAACTTGGCGGATGTTGGACGGCTTTGTCCCAGGCGCAGTCATCCCGCCTCACTATTGTTCTCTGTTGTTGGGAGGCGGCTTCAACGTCCGGAGGGGCGACGTCTCATGCCACTCCTGCTATGGCCATGCGGAGGTCAGGCACATGGGATAAGCAAGCTCCACGAGGTCAGGCACACCTCACCGGGAGAGTGTGCAGAGCCAGGGTGTGGATGATCAATTTATTTCAGTAGGTTATGATCGGTATTGTTGTGGCGAGGTTACGGTAAGGTGTAGCCATGTTATGTTATCACTGAGACGTGTGAGAATTTCTCACACATCACCAATGCAATGCCGGCAATTTGACGAGTTGAGATAAATATGTATGCATCATCGTACAGCGGATCCACTTCGATTGTCTAGCGGCGGCCCGTGTGGAACTTGTAGAGAATGAAGGTGAAGATCAGCTCAAAGGCGAGCGCGTACCCGGCCAAGATCGTCATGTCGCGCGGCACGTCGACATTTTCGAATCCAAGCCGCTTCAAAATCGCCTTGGCCGCTGGTGTGTCTTGTCCCTCAAACTGCTTGAAAACGAACGACTCGAACGAGTACGAGTGGAACGCGAGGTAGTACCCCCAAAGCCAGTAGTCCGGGATCGTGTCCTTGGGCACCATGAAGCCTTCGCACAGCATAAACATACCCAAGACACCGGCGCCAAGTGCGATGCCAATGATATAGTGCGGCACGGCCGCGCCAACGACGTGCATCATGGACTCGGCGACGACCAGCGAGAGGAAGAGATTGAGCACAAACCACCAAAAGTTGTTGAGTCCTGCGAGCAGCACGACCAGCAGCGACGAGATCAGCGCGATCAGGAATATCCCGGGCAGCGCCGCGACAAAGTTGGCCACGACGTAGCTCACGACATTGAGCCCCGAGTTGATGCGCTCCCTCAAAAAGACGCCACGCTGCTCGATAAAGAACGGTAGCACAGCGACCGACATGAAGACAAGAAAGGCCTGCACGTAAAAGAGCATGGGCACCTTGTCTTCGTCCGTAATGGCGTCGTTCGTCGAGAGGTACATGGTGCCGACCGTGACCGAGAGCGTCGAGTACATGAAAACGCGGACCCAGTAAATGCCCGGGTTGCGGATATTGTTGAGCGAGTTGCGGTAGAGCAGCACGCCCAGTTGGCGCATGGCCGACGGTCGGTTCGCAGTCGACAGCGCTGTCGTCGTCGCCGATTTCGAGGTCGAGATACTCGAGCCTTCGCGGTCGCTTTTAATGCCCTCGGTGATGGCACTCGCAACGCCACTGTTGGCGTAGGCCGCGTAAAGCTTGGGGATATCGGCGTGGCCTTCAAAGTCGGCATTGACCAGCTCAATGAAATACTCGGCCGGGTTGGCGTACATGGGACACTGGTACCCAGCACCCGCAAAATGCTCGAGCGCGTCTTGGCGTGGTCCAAAGAACACGGTCTGGCCGGCGCTCAGCACAACAACGTTCGAGAACATGTCGTAGACCAGCGACGACGGCTGGTGGATCGTGCACACCACGGTCTTGCCTTCTTCACAGAGCCGCACGATAAACTTCATGACGTTGTAGGTCGCCGACGAATCGAGTCCGGACGTTGGTTCGTCCAATAACAAAATGGACGGGTTCGAGAGCAGCTCCATCGCAATCGAGAGGCGGCGTTTCTGGCCACCCGAAATGCCCTTGCGGAAAATGTCGCCGACGATCGTGTGCTCGCACACGCGCAGCCCCATTTCGTCAATCACCGACTGGACGCGGCTTTCGATCATGCTGCGCGTCACAGTGGTCGGCAGGCTAAGCTGTGCCGCCATTCGGAGGGTCTCCAGCACGGAGAACGAGCCGAGCAGCGAGTCTTCTTGGGCCACATAACTAGAGACGGCACGGAATGCTCGGACGTTGCGAGTGGCGCCGTTGAGCTCGACCGTGCCGTCAATGGTTCCGGAGCTCACGCGGTCGGCGAGAATGTCGAGTAGCGTGGTCTTGCCACCGCCCGACGGACCCATAACGGCCGTGAGTTCCCCCGGGCGGCATCGTCCCGAGACCCCACGCAGAATCTGCTTCGTGCCGTCGGGGGTCGCCTCAGTTTTCTTCACATGGACCGTGTACGAGAGGTTGGACCAGCTCAGCGTACACGCCACCATTTGGGCAGAGACGGCCTTTGCCACGGGGACGATGGGAGAATCAAGTGCCGTACCAGTATCATCGGCACTGGGCGTGACCTTGGACAGGACGGCTTGCGGCTCCGACATGGTGAGGCCCGTCAGGTCGCCGCGGGGTTCGCAAATGAGCTAGTGTGCTTGTGGATACATCGTCAGGACCTGGGTTCTTTGTCCTCAGAACGGACCAGATCAAATTGTCACCAAGAATAGACTCGGTCTATGCACCGGAAATCCAGATACGATGATGGCCCAAGGTCGGTGGGGTTGCATATTCTTCTAACCCACACAACTTAGGACATCAAACCCGGTGTCTGGCCATCTCTGGAAGATGAATCCAACGAGGTTGGCCGGAAGCAAGAGTGTTTGCATTGGCCGCTCTTGTCGTACCCCAGTGGCTCAGCAACACGACCGCATCTGGATACGAAGTCTGAAAACACAGCCGCCTAGTCCAGTCTCGTCGACGACTATTGGTGCCTCTTTTTCGCTTGATTAAGTCGTCCAGAAAGTGGCAAAAGTCACCCTCCATGGTGAGGGCTTTCTACCACCTAATGAAATCCGGAGCCTGAAGGCGAAACGGCGCCGCCACATAGCCACGCCGCGTCGGCGTCGCTACATGGAGTCGGCGAAAAGGCACCCCATTTTCCGACCACCATCTTCTCTATCCAGAGGTTTATGAGACATGGCAATTGACCATCATTCCACACATCAATATGATTGGTGGAATATACTTTGGTGAGCTATAATTGGCTGATATATGATTGTGATGTAGGGTTGACAAACTTGCCCAAAAGATAATCAACGGAATTTCCCGACCGTTACTCTTGCTTGTGTGGCAGACTTTCAGCATGTTGAAGCGAGCCGTCCAACAAACCAATCCAAGCCACGCACTTGCCACCAACTTTGTTATTTTGTTGGTAAACCAACAAACTCATTCGCCAACAATCCTCGGATCCAACAAGCTACCAACAACCAACACTTCCCAGCCAAGCTCTCCTACCATATCAATGCTGTCGCTCAAGACCTCGTCGCGCCTGCTCCATCGCGCCGTGCGCATGCGGCCGCCCACCCATACGGGCATGCTCCAGCATCCACTGCTCTTGGTCGCCACGTCGTCTTTTTCGACCGACGCCAAGCGCGAGGCCCAGAACGTCACGGAGGAGCCGCCCATGATTGCGCACTTTACACAGTCGTCGACGCGCCACCCGCTCGACACAGCGGCGGCCGCCGACCCCGTGTGGGACAACCCGGTACCCCACGCCGTGTACGATCTCGAAAAGATCGCCGACATCAAGCAGACCCACCACGATCCCACCAAGCTCCATGAGCGTGCAGCGCTCGCGGCCGTCAAGCTCGTGCGCAAGTCGTTCGACATTCTCTCGGGCTACCGCGGGTCGGGCGGCGGCATGACGGAAAAGGACTGGCTCCACCGCGTGCTGTTTTTAGAGACGGTCGCGGGCGTGCCCGGCATGGTCGCTGGCATGGCGCGCCACTTGCGGTCGCTGCGGTCCATGAACCGCGACTATGGCTGGATCCACACGCTTTTGGAAGAGGCCGAGAACGAGCGCATGCACTTGCTCATTTTCATGAACATGAAGCAACCCGGCCCGCTCTTTCGCTTGCTCGTGCTGGGTGCACAGGGCGTGTTTTTCAACGCCTTTTTCATTTGCTATCTCGTGTCGCCGCGCACGTGCCATCGCTTTGTCGGGTACTTGGAAGAAGAAGCCGTCAAGACGTACACGGGACTGCTGAAGGACATTGACGACGGCCACTTGGACGCGTGGAAACACACGGTCGCGCCGGCGATCGCGCGCAGCTACTACAAGCTCCCGAGCGACGCCAAGGTCTATGACATGATCCAGTGCATCCGCGCCGACGAGGCCAACCATCGCGACGTCAACCACACGTTTGCTGGGCTCGACCAGGCCAAGGGCGTCAGTCCGTTCGTGGGCAAGGCCCACTAACCACTCGGAAAGAGAGAGAAGACTCCGTTGGTCAGGACCTATTTCCAGCAGTTGCATTTAGACACAAACACACGTATACACACTTTTTCATAACGCAAGTCATCTACTGTGTTTATTGGTTTTCATGTTTCACGAACGGGCCTGTATGAACAAGCGAACGACTGCGTCCCAGCCGTTCAGCCTTTTCTCCGTTTGGCGACACGACCACAAGAGATCCATCAACACGGGACCGAGCTCTCGCTTCGACACACGACACGTTGCTCTCCCTGTCGATAGCGTTCCGTTGTCGACGCCTAGATGCGGCACACGTACGAGCTCGACTGGGTCACGTACCGGATCCATCGCTTGTACTTGTAGTTCGGGTGGCGCGCATGCTCGGGGATACGCAAGTACCGCACTTGGAGACCCGACGTGCTGTGCATGGGGATCTCAAAGTTCATGCTCACGGGGCCAATCTCACGTCGCACGTGTGCGCTCGGTGCACTCAGCGTGATCTTGGCGCGCAGCGTGAGCTCCGTGCCGCCCGTGAACCGCTTGATCGCCCACCGCACTTGATTCTCATTGTCACGGAATTCGGCCAACTGGCCGGCGGCATTCTTGCCAATGTCGCACGACACGGCGACCGTGTTTTGCGGCACAGGAAAGCGGATAATCACGTTCGCGCCGTAATTGTTCTCGGGCATTTCGGCACGCACCTTGAGCAGCATTTCAATCTTGGTCGGCGACTGCTCTTCGACAAACGGGAAAATGCGAAACGGCGCACGGAAATCGCCCGTGATACGGTAGTTAATGACGGTGAATTCGCCATCGGGCGGCTGGAAAATGAGCACGCGGTCGCGCTCAAATTCGTCGAGCTGCACGCAGTCGTGGAAATTGCAATCGTCCAGCACGAGCTGTCCGTAGGCGCGCTGGCCCGTGTTGCCAATGACCAGATCTTCGTTGAGCGCGAGCCGCAATTCGGGATTGCCCGACAAGTAACTCTTGAGCTGGATGCGGCCTTCAATCGAAGCATTGAGCATTTGGCCGCCGCTCGAAAAGACCACATTGAGCCGCTCGAGAATGTCGCAAAAGAGCTCGTTTTCGTCATTCTTCTTGGATCCTTGTGCGGCCGTCGAGACGGGTTTCTTGACGGCGCTTGCGGCCTTGATGTTGGAGTTGCGGCTGAGATACTTGGAGCCGGCGGCCGGTTTGCTCGAGGCTGCATCGCCCACGAGAATCGCTTCGTTGTGGACATGGACCTTGAGGCCTTCCGTGCTCGTGTCCTGCGCAATGCCATAGTCCAAAGTTTCGTCCAGCAGCTCGTAGCACAGGATAAAGTTCTTGCGCAGCGTCTCTTCCGACAGCGTGCCGCAGTAATCCTTAAACACGCGGCACAAGCGCGTAAGCAGCTCGAGGATATAACTGGGACTCACATTGAGCCGCGTCGTGGCCACAAAGTAGAGCGCATTCTTCTTAATGTAGAGGTAGTTGACGGCATCGACGTTGAACGCAGGCGGCGCGTCGCCATTCTCCCAGAACTTGACCTTGCGGAAAAAGATTTCGGCCGACTTTGGGTCCACGTCGCCGCGAAAGTCCTGGAAAATGATCGTGTCACCACGGTTCGAGAGGATATAGAACTGCGAGATGCTGGACATCTGCATGGTCGCGCACAGGGGGGAGAGATCACGGGGGTCGGCGCAGGAAGAGGAGGAAGAGGGGGGCGAATGGGGAGGTGCCACGTGCTTTCGCGAGAGGATCCTTTTTGGTCCCTCTGTTTGTTTGGGGGCGAGATGAAAAGAGAGGGGGTGAAAAGCGAGGGTGTACGCATGCATTTCCAGAGGATCTGTTTTAGCATTGTATCAGCTATGGTAGGGTATGCTTAATTGAAATATAGGTGTTAGGATTGGCTAATAATACAACTAGTGAATGCCATCATTTCCACCAATGGCATGTATGTTGAGCCGATTGGCAGGAGATCACCAAAGTATCTCCCAAAAGTATCGAATAATGAGCAGCTCTGCGTTTGCGGCGGCCGACGCAGCACTCGCTGTGTTTGCTGAGAACAATATTGACACGGTCGAAGAGTCGATTCGCGTCACGGTCTACGGCCAGGAGCTCACGCTCTCACTGCTGCTGGTGCGTTGTCAATTGCCTAGTCGAGAACAATCCGCCTTTCCCTAACCGAGTCGCGTTTTGCTTTCCACTGCCAGAAAGAAGACGAGCTTGCGCCTCTGTTTTCGGGGGCTGCCTGGGCCGGTACGCTGCTGTGGGATGCCGCAATCCATCTCACGCGGCGGTTTCTGGCCAAGTACCGTGCGCAACTGGAAAAGACCGACAACACACTGCGCGTCATTGAACTCGGCGCTGGCATGTACGTGGTTTTTTAAGTCTATGGGGGGACCGTTTCCGTTGCTGATACTATCTGAATAGTGGCGTTCCCGGCATGGCCGCGCGCGTCGCAGGCGCGCACCACGTCGTGATTACGGAACAGGACGAGCTGCTCGAGCTCATGCACCGCAATCTAAAGGACAATGGCCCCGCGCTGCGCATCGGTGACGGCTTGTCTACTGAGGATGGCGGTGCCATCTACGCTCGTCCGCTGAGCTGGGGTGTAGACGAGACGACGTCCTATCTGGACCAACATGGTGGTGAGGCGTACGACGTTATCCTCTCGTGCGACTGCATTTACGAGCCACTGTATGGCGAGTCGTGGAAGGCGCTCGCGCAGACCATGGAACTGCTCTGTGTGCAAAATCCCCTAGCGCTCGTCCTGATGGGCGTCGAGCGCCGCAACGCCGACGGCATTGACTCGTTTCTCGCGTTTGTCGAGACGCAGACGCAGCTCGAGTGGACGCTCGATGAAGAAACCACGGGCGCCAAGGACAATGTGCTGCAAGTGTACTTTTTACGCCTGACCAGCACCACTGCCGAAACGTAGTAGATACCAGTAGACAACAACAGAGACTAGAGTGTATATATGTTGGTGGATATGGGGTATCGTATCGAGGCCAGCAGGCGTGAGTGTTTACACCGTGTTACATGGGGCGGTGCCACACTTCTTCGCACCGGTACGCCTTGGGCGTGACCTGGATGACCACGTGGAGTGGGATATTGAGCGTCGGGCACTCGACGGGCGCCTTGTTGGTCAAATACGCATAGAGCACGCGCAAGATCGCCTGGTGCGCGACAATCAAGACTGGTTTATCAATCCGCATGAGCTCCATGATGACGGGCTCGAGCCGGTGGATCACGTCCTGGTACGACTCGCCGCGCGGGTACCGATAGTGGAGCTTGTTGTGCTTGCGCGCGACATACTCGTCGGGCATGTCGGTCGCGACCTGCTCGTACGTCATGCCGTCGCACACACCGGCGTCAATCTCGTCCAGCTGCTTCCACTTCACGACCGTGCGGCCGCGCGCCGCGATGCGCTCGACCGTCATGCCCGTGCGCAGCATGGTCGACGTCCACACGGCCAGCTCCGTGGTCGCGGCCGGATAGTACGTGTCGATAAAGCGGTCGAGCTGCATGGCGTACTGCACGCCGAGCGGACTCAGTGGCGCGTCGCCGCCAATGCGCTTTTGCGTATTGTACATGCTCTCGCCGTGGCGGCTGAGCCAAATGGGGCGCGGCTTGAGGTTGAGATTCGCCATTAAAAACATAATGCGCGACTGCAGGTACCCGTACACTTGGTTGCAAAAGAGCTGGCGCCCAATGTCCGTGAGCTGAATGAACGAGAGCTTTTCGCGCGTGGCGTCCATGGGTTCGTAGACCGCAAGGTAGTGCTGGATGCGGTGCGTATAGTCCTGCTCCGTCTCCTCCAGCGTGCGCGCGGCATAGTCGGCCGAGTGGAGCTTCATCTCATTAACCGAGGCCGAGATCATGTCGGCCTGGTTATAGACCGACTCGATAAAAAGTACTTCGCACTTGTACCGCTTCGTGAGCTCGTCGGCCAGCAGCCGCCGGCGGTTCCGCGTCGCGTTGGTCGCGTCAAAGATCGCACAGTCGCAGTCGTCGCTTTCAAGCGCCGCGATCGAATCGTCTAGGCACTGGCGCGCAATGTCGGTGCGGATGCCGGCCGACTCGGCGTTTTGCGGATCCCAAAAGTCGTGGCCCACGGTCGCACCGACGAGTCGACGCCGATACTCGCCCGTATTGAAGATTTGCGACTGGTGGCCCATCCACGTCAAGTGGCGCGCGAGCGTGTGTGCGATAAACGTCTTGCCGCGACCGGGAAGTCCGACTAAAAAGATCATGAGCTTGCCGCTTCGCCTGGCCGGCGTCTTGTGGCCCGTCGTCACGAGCGACGAGCGGTGGCCGCCCTTTTGCGCGCGCTGCTCGTGTTCTTTCGTGACGAGATCGCCGCCAAAGTGCTGCGTGGTCGCCGCCAGCAGCACAGACGCCGACGCGCCGTCGTTCATGTGGTTGACGTACTTGGGCGTGACGACCCCGGCGTCATGGGCCAACGCAGTGGCATGTGCCAGCAGCGACTCGTCGCTGTGCGACCGCGTGAGCGTGCCCGATCGACTACGGTTGCCAGAGGCAGAGACAGCGCTAGCGTGAGCATGCGTAGAAGAATGATGGCCATGCACGCCGTCCACATCAAGATCGTACTCCGAGTCCTGAGTCTCTTGAGGCGCGCGCAAACTCGTGAGCAGCGGTGGCGGATCCGACAGCGACTGGTGGGCGTGGCCCGGTGTCGACGACATGCGTGGCGACCGCCGACTGGTCGCGTGCTGCTGCGCACGCAGCTTGTTGATCTCTTCGCTCGCAAGTGGGTTCATAAGAGGAAGTCCGTTCGCGCTGTCGCGGATCATGGTGCGCACGGGCGTCTGCACGCGCTTGGCGCCAGTCACCGCGTCCACGTGCGGAAATACGCGCATGAAATTGTTGAGGTTGCCGTACTCGTCGCCGGCAAACACGACCTCGGGATCGTAGACCCAGTTGCCGTCCACGCAAAAGCGAAAGTAGTGCGTGCCCACGGGCAGATACAGCTTGACCGAAAAGCTACTCGAGGATGGAGTCGCGTCGTCCGTCTCTGCATCTTCCTCGTCATCGTCGCCGTGGGTCACGCCGACGGCATTTTTCTCTTGCGTCTCGGCCTTCTTCTTGAGCAGAATCTGTGAGCCCCAGCTGTAATACATACATCCATACACACGTGCATTAGTTTGATAGCAGCAATACAAGCGAATGGGGAGCCTTGACGCACTTGTTGAACGAGCCCGTGATGCCGACAGACTCGCACGGCTGTGCCCACTCAAAGCGCACGGGGAACGCGTCGTCGGCGTCCTGGTCAATGCTCTCGGCGCGGCGGCGGCGCACGACCTGCGACGGGTGGCTCGGGCTCACGGGTGCGGACTGCGGACCAGCGGCGGCCGCGCTTCTGCTCACGACGTCCAGCAGCGGCGACGGCAGCGGATCGCTCATGGAGGAGAGACGGGAGAAGGATATGGATGGGAAAGCCGTGGCAGCAAGAGGACGGGGATCCGGAGGAGGAGGACGGGATCAGCGGAGAACAAGAGAAGAGCAGCGGAGCGGAGAACGTTATAGATGACGAGGGAACCGATCCCGCTGCAATGCGGCAATGCGCGATCGCAAGCTGAGGGGTGCCGCAGACACGCACTTAGTGAGGGGAGCAGAAAAATACAGAGAGCAAGAGAAAGGCCAAGGAGAACGCGAACTTAATGAGAGTTCCGGTTAAAACCGTTTACTTTTTCCGAGGCGTGGAGTCAGCGTCTCATTGTGACTGGGGGTAGGTCTATTGTGTGGCTCAAGGTCAGCAAAAATCACAGCTCGTGGCCTACTGGAGAGACATGAATTGCGAAAATAGACAGAGTATGTCCGCGACTTTTGCAACTCGCCAATCCGCCACAAGGCACGCCATGCGACCGACTACAATCGACAACCTGCAAAACAGAATGGGAAACGCTTTTGTCGAGAAAAAAGATCCACAATTCAGCGCACCAAAACCTTCAGTAACTAATTTTCCATATCAATTGCGGTCCACAAACTTATAGTATGACGCCAATCATCTGGCCATGTGGTCTTTCTACAGGGGCATGGTGGCGACACACGCGAAAATTTTCCGCGCTTTGGCCCGCGACACTCCCTGAGAGTATTTGCAGCGACCGCTTCTCCTTCTCCCCCCTCCTCCTCTTGCAGATTGGGTCATCCAGTTCTCCATCCGCTATGGCCATGTACAACCCCCAGTCCCCCCATGCGCGCACCGAGTCGCAAGTGTCGACGCCCGGCAATATCTGGAAGGACACGTCCGAGGCCGAGCTGTACGGCAACTACCTCGACAGCAACCAGCGCGAAAGTGTGCAGCTGCGCCCCACGGGCGGACGCAACACCATGACCATGGGTGCGCTGGGCGCGGGCACGGGCGGCAGTGGCGGCCATCCCGACATTACAGTCGGGCTGCTGGAAGACGACAATGACGCGGCGCGCAGCAAGGACAAGGCGTACTCGGGCCGCAAGCGCGTCTGGCCCGGCGCGCTGCTGCTGCTGCTCATGGTGGTCGGCGCGAGCGGTGCGATCACGTGGTTTGGCATCAAGACGTTCAAGGCCGCGCAGGACCAGCAAAAGGTCTCCGAAGAATTTAACTCGCCCATCATTGCCGTCACGCCCAAGCTCAAAGGTATGTACGCTTCAGAACCGTTCATTTAGGATTTTGCTCGAGATATCTAATGCTTGTGGATCTTGTATTGCAGTGTGCCGCGTGCCCAACTACATCACGTCTGGCACCAAGCTGTACGCGACGGCCGACACGGACAACCACGAAGTGCATATCACGGGCATCAACTGGAGCGGCATGGAGAACGTCGAAGGCGTGCCCCACGGTCTCGCCGGCGGGCAGAGCAAGCTCGTACGTGACTACATTCCACCGTGCCATTTTCTACAGGAACAGTGACCTGACTGATCCACTGGGATTTCTATTTCTCAGGAAACGATCGCCAAGAAGCTCGCGGCCATGAACATCAATGCCGTGCGTCTGCCGCTCAACGCCAAGATGGTCATTGACGACTCCAAGCCCGACACGACGCGGTTCGTGAGCCGTTCGCAGACGGATCTCTTTGGCGTCTCGACCTACACCGACATGATCAAGAAGATTGTCCAGGGGCTCGCGCGCCAGCAAATCGCCGTGCTGCTGGATCTGCACAAGATCGACCCGGCGTACAACAAGTCTACGTCCGAGAAGCTCTGGTACACGGACGAGTACCCGGAAAAGACCATCATTGCCATGTTCAAGAAGCTCGCAACCTCGCTTTGTAACGAGCAGCACTACAATATTATTGGTGTTGACATTAAGAACGAGCCCGTGGACGGCTGCTGGCCGGCCAAGGACACGGACGCGTACTGCCCACCGGCCAAGAACTGGCCGCGCGCCGTCGAGCGTATCGCTTCTGCGATTCTCGACGTGTGCCCGCAATGGCTCATTGTCGTCGAAGGCCTGGGTGCGGACGGCCTCTCGGGCACGTTCAACGGCGTCAAGGCCACCTACAGCGACTGGTTTGGTGCGAGTCTCCAGAACGCGACCAAGAACCCGATCGTGCTGCCCGTCAAGAACAAGATTGTGTACGCGCCACACTTTTACTCGCCGAGTGTGTACCCATCGGCGTACTTTTTTGAAAAGCAGACCAGCGCGGGCGACTCCGTCACGACGACCGAGTACCCCAACACGCCTGCTGGCACGGCGTCGCTCGAAGCCGCGGTCAAGCAAGTGCTCGACAACGCGTTCGGCGACGTGCTCAAGACCGAGTCGGCGCCGGTGTTTTACGGCGAATTTGGCGGTATCTATGGTGTCAAGGAGCTGCTCGCGGGCAAGACGAGCACGCGCACGATCGACTATTTGATCCAGTACGCGGATACGGCCGGCATGATTGGCGGCTTTTCGTGGTCGCTCAACCCGGACAGTATCTACGACTTTAACGACGTGTACTCGCCCAAGAAGCCGTTCCAGTTTGGTCTGTATGCCGACTCCAATTGGGATGATTACAACACGGACTATGCCAAGGGGCTCACGGCGCTCAAGGGCAACGGCATCATTCCGTGCTTTGCGCGGACCGTGCTGGGCTCGTCTGCTGGCTCGGCCGGCGCTGACAGCGGTACGGTCGGCACGACGGCCAAGAACAACACGACGACCGCGAAGAACGCGACGACGCCAGCGGCCGCGCGAAACGTGACCAAGCTGCTGTTGTAAACGAGTGTTGCAGTTTGCGTCTGTGCTGTGCGCGGTTTGGCTGCCAAACTTACCTCATGCACTGTGTAATCCATCAACTACCAAAGTCCCAAAATCGATTTTTGAAAAAAACACCACACATCCACGACTTCTGTTTGCCAAAAGTATCTTTGTATGGGAGCTTTTCTGAGGTCGTAAAGTATACTCGGCTCGCTCAGCTTGTCGAGTCCTCGTCTCCGTCCTTGGGCTCGAGCTTGGCCTTCTTGGCTGGCGCGCGGCGCTCCCGATCGTCACAGGCGCGCTACCATTTTCAAGAAAAACGGCATTAGCATGATTAGAAAACAAGAAGCGCCTGCTGAATGTGTGGTAGTAAACTCACCTTGATGGACTCGTTCTTCTGGAGGAGCTGGTCAAACTTGTGCGCGTACGACTGGAGCTTGGGCGCGTTCAGTGTCTGGTCCTGCTTGCGCTGGACGTTCACGGCCTCGGACGCCTCTTTTACACTGGCTAGCACTCGCTCGTACTGCGCGTTCACGCCTTCCAGCACGGCTACTCGCACTTTCCACATCTTGGACGCGTACGCTTGCTGGAGTTCCAAGTTCATGACGCGGTCGCTCTGTAGTTCTACACTTGTCTCGAGCTTGCGCACGGCGGTTTCCCAGGCCGCTGGATCATCGGCGTGCTTGCCCGTGGGCTCGCGTACCTGGTAGCGGTTCAAATCAATCACAAGGAGCGGCACATTCGCCTTGACGCGGCGGTACTCGCTCTGGAGACGCGGGTGATCGGCGAAAGCCGGCGTGTAGTCGGGCAAGAACGCGAGGTACGCGGGCGACGGCGCAAACTTGGTCATCTCGGCGCGAATGAGATGCTGGACGGCCTGATGTGTCTTGACGTCATTGTACTCAGTGTCGACGTAGCCCAGCGCATCGATGAGCGCCTGGCTTTCCAACAATAGCGGACACGTCGTCGCCATAGTGTCGTGGTGTGGCTTTTAGTTCCCTCTTCTTTTGCGGAAGAGCTCAAACCTGTTCAATCGAATAACGTATTTGAGAGGGGTTAAGTTTAAATATGGAAAACCGACCCTTATTTATGGTCAAATATGGAAAATACAGTGATTGGATATGGATGAGGATTGGTTCCCGAGTCGCTACGAGCCTTGATGGCGACGGGCTTAGTTCTCATCGGGGATCACAAGTAGACAGAGCGCCACACTCGAGCAGAGCGCGTGGCGCAAGACACTGCATGGGTGGGAGCGGCACGAAGCCGACGCGCGCAAATATAAAAACCCCGCGAGGGGCGGACGTCGAGAGAGGTCGAAACTACCTTCACCTTCCTTGTGGTTGATCATGGATCCCGCGATCCCGGTGTCCGCGCTGGTGAAGAGAGGTAAAACCCCACCCACCTGAACGGACGCTAGTATGGTTATTGTGGCACAAAATACCCGAGACGTATCTCCCCCCTTTGCCTCCCAAAACGATCGTCCACCTCACGGGTCGCTTCCCAACTCTCGCACTCGCACGGCACGTCCACTTGCAGATCCATTCATTCTCGCACAGGAGGAGACGGAAGAGAAAAAGGCACAGAGACCTTAGAACCTCCCTCATCGTCGCAGCGCCGCAATTCGTGTGGTGTACAACACAAGCGCGGGCCTGCCTTCGTGCAGTTAGTTCCATTTTCACACAAATGCAATTTCAGGAAATGAGCTGAGATGAGCAGCTCTAGGTTTTATAACCATTTAAACCTAACCGAAAGAGGTTTAGAGTGTCTGGTGCAAGGAGCTTTTGAGGACCACAGCGAACGGATCCCCTCGTCCGACGATACAAATGACCATGATGCTGAGCCGCGCAGTCCAGGCCGCGGCCGCCGTGACGCGCACGCGAAGCGCTGTTGGCGTTGCCGTGCTGCAGGCGCGTGCATTCGCCAGCGACGCGGCGGATGGCGACGACAAGAAGCCAAAGCGCGAGCAGCGCACGCCGCGCGGTCCGCCGGCCGACAAAAGCGACCGGAACCAGCGCTTTGCCGGCAAATCGCAAGACGGCAACGAGCAGCCGCGTGCACCGCGCACGTTTTCGTTTGCGCTCAAGGACAAGACACGCAACGACGACACGCGCAATGACAACACGCGTAACGACAACAACAAGCGCAACAACGACACGCGCAGCCAGTACTCGCCGACCCACATGAACAAGGACGCGAGCCCGAAAAGCGACCCGAGCAAGCCCAAGAAGTTTTCGTTTGCGCCGTCGGTCACGGCGCAGGAGCAGACGCCCGAGCTGGAAGTGTTTGACGCGCCGGCGTATTGGGACGAAGACTTTCCAGCCAACTTTGACGACAGCATGAAGCACGAAGTCGAGAAGCTCGAAGTGTTTGCCGACTTTACGATGCTCATGGACTGTACGTAGCAACAGCAACTCGCTCTTGGGAACGCGTGTGGATTGAATCATGTGGTGTGTGTGCTGATAGCGTCGTGGCAAAAGGAGATTCACCCGCTCTTTGACGGCGAGGCGATTGACCTCGTGCTGAACGCGCCGCTCGAGGACTTTGACGAGCACCTGTTTATGGACGACAGGACTACGTTCGACACCAAGGTCGTCATGGAGGTGCCGCTCTCGTGCTTTGTCGGGTTGTCGCGTGAAGGCATTGAGTTTGTCAAGCAGCTCGCTGGGCCACGCTACCAGGCCAACAAGAAGCAGCTCAAGCTCACGGAGGACCGCTACCGCACGCGTGTGCACAACCACAAGCGGCTGTGCGACATCTTGCGGGACCTCACGCAGACGGCCCACGAACTCGCGACCGCGCAGGCCACCGCACAGGCCAAGCAGTAAACGAGACTCTTGGCAAGGAGAGGCAGGTCGCAATAAAACAACCAAATAGTCCAGCACATCGAAAACGATACCATGTGCCATGACTTTGGCTCGGGTTACTGCTCTATTCATATCCGATACGTGTCTATGTGAATGACCGTCGCATCATGCTTCCTAATAAGGAGCAGTGGTTCTCAGATTTGCCACACGTACGAATGGGATTGCGTCACGTATCGCACCCATCGCTTCGAGTCGTAGTTCGGGTCGTGGGCTGCCTCTGTCGTACCCAGGAAACGTACGTGCAGCCCTGACGCACTGTGCATGGGGATCTCGAAATGCAGACGCACAGGCCCAATGTCTTGACGTGCATTCTCGTGCGGTGCTCCGAGCGTGATCGTGGCGTGGAGCCGGTGCCTCAGAAACGACGGATGGACCACCGCACTTGCTTTTCGCGCTGAAGGAACTCGGTGCGTTGACCGTCGCTAGCCGCGTCTACGTCGCACGTCACAGTCACTGTGGATTTCGGCACGGGCAACCGAACGACGACATTGGCGCCATAGTCGCCGACTGGAATCTGTGCGTGGATCGTGAGGATCACTTCGACTTGTGTGAGTGAGTACTGTTGAATAACCGGGACGACACGAAAGGGCATCAACCCGTAGCCAGCACGAGCGACGCGGTAGTTCATGACGGCCAACTCTCCTTCGACTGGTTGGAACGTCAGCACGCGAGCGCGAGCGAATGCGTCCAGATTGATACACTCGTGGAAATCGCACGAGTCCAGAACGAGCAGAGATGTTGTCCCTGGTGGTGCGTCTCCGATCGCGAGGTCTTTGATGAGCACGATCCGCAGAGGCGGATTCCACCGCAAGTAGCTCTTGACATGAAGACGACCGTCGAGCGCGGCTTTGTAAACCTGCCCGTCGCAGGATACCAAGACATCGAGCCGCTCGACGACGTCGCAAAAGATCTGGACGTCCACGCTTTGCCGGGTGAGAGGAACGAGTCCTGGCTTCGCACGACGCATGCTGTGGAGGAAGAGACAGAGACCGCCGTGCGTTGTCGTGAGGAGTCTGGACGAGGGTAACGCCCAATGGACCAAGTTGCCCTTGATCTGTCCACAGTTGGGTGCATGGCAGTATATTCGAGTTTCCGAAGAGTGCCATTGGAGATAACTCCCAAAAGTATTGACCTGTCACAACTCCGTTTGGTCGCTTAGCTAGATGGCTACATTTTGCCACTGGCGTCATTCTTTTCTTTCGTTTCGGCGGTGGCCCGCATCATCAAGCGCCCAGGCGAAGTGAAGCCCCGGCGGTCGCGACCATTTCCAAGAACTACCAGCTACATCACACAAAATGGACTACGGCTCTGCGCATGGCGTGCAGTGGCGTCTGCTCGCGGTCTGCTCGCTGCTGCTCTACGTCAAGTTTCTCGTCACGACCATGATCCAGGGCCG
Organism: Pythium volutum; assembly: GCA_023334575.1. NCBI lineage: Eukaryota > Oomycota > Peronosporomycetes > Pythiales > Pythiaceae > Pythium > Pythium volutum. The sequence goes on from JAADVC010000519.1 coordinate 19,299, forward strand.
CCGCGGCTTCCAGGCCGGCACACGACTTCCGGAAGACGCGGCGTTGCCCATGGCGACGCGTGTGCCACGCACCATCTACCCGTCGCCTACGCACGCGTTCCACGGCGCGCACCACCACCAC